>CM072890.1:0-36734 GCA_037013685.1 Acridotheres tristis
TTCCGCCGCCAGGCGGCGCTGCGCTGCCGTCCTGCCGCGGCTCCGGGCACGCTCCTGCTAATCCATAATCCTAATCAATAATTTTGGGTTTGTTTTTTTTTTTTTGGATCGTGACACTTGGCACAGGAGGGACCTTGCCGGCACATCCCCTCCCCTGTAGAGCCCAGGGACAAGAGGTGCTCGCTGCCTTTTTTCCTTAGTAGCTCTCTGTGCATTTTGTCTTTCATTGTGTGTGACCACCTCCTTTCAAGGGCAAAGAAACTCGGCTGTCTTCCTGACTCACAGCTGCTTTTATTGCTAAGTTTTCTTTGAAAGAGAGATGAGCAGCTGGAACACTGAACTCGGATGTTGCTGCTCTGCTGGAGAGAGGGGACTGGGGTGTGGAAGGAGTGAAGAACCCCCCAGCCAGTGTGGGGCTGCAGCTCTTACTCAGTCAGTCCTAAGGCATCTGTCAGGTGCAGCCTGGAGCAAGGCTGAGTGTGGGTGGCCATCAATACCCCATGGCTTACCAGTGAGGAACTGGTGATACGGAGGCAGAAGGGAGGAAGGGGTCAGTTTTGGTGATGGGGAGGTGATGAGGGCACTGGGTACCTTCTGCCTTGCCATCAGAAGTGACTTTTCCTCTTCTGGTCATGCCACAGGCTCAGAACAATCATTCCCTGTCCAGTTAGGACTGAGCCTCGTTTGTGGAAATTGATGTTCTTCTGTGCTTCACTAGAAAACTGGTATTTTTTCTTTCCTTCGGGTTGTATTTTACTTGTGTACGAATTCAGCTGTGTAATTGCATTCAAGTGTGCGGCCAGTGTGGCCACCTTTGTTTTCCTTTGATTCCTCGGGCAGTAGCAACTGCAGAATCCTATTCCAGGTGGCACTGATTTCTATATTTCAATAACATATTTGTTCTTGATGCAGCACAGCAAGATAGCAGCCATGAGTTTCTAGAAGGGTTTAGGGGCGAGAGGCTGCAGGGCCAGGAGAGCAGCGATCCTATCAGCAGGAGAAGGCTTTCTTACTTCTATTTGTTGCATATCGGGCATAGGTAAGTGCAATGGGAGTGTTCTGTGACTGCAACCATAGCCTTTAATGCATCAAAAAGTAAAAGCGTTGTGTAGAAAGTGGGGGAAAACAACAGAGATTTAAAGAGTGTATAAGTGACTAACAGAAGTAGATGCAATAAAAGGTTAAACAAGGAATGCTAATGGGTAATACTGAGTGATATATCCTTAGACAAAGTATTCCTGTTTTACTTTATGCTTGTGCACTTGGACTTTTTTAGGACTGGCTTTTTATTTAAACATTGCCTGATATGTGGTGCGTGTGACTTCGTTACTCAGTTTTGCTATGAAAGTCTGAAGACTTACGTGGATTTTACTACCGAACTTGCTGTTTTGCGAAGAATTCCACAGTACTCTGACAATCGAAGCCGGTAGTGACAGCAAATCGTGTCCAAAGAAAATGGCTTTATAAGCATATTCACACCACCACTGTTGTGGTGAGAGAAATTCCTTTGCTGAATGATACTTTAAAGAGTGTCCAAGGAAGGATCCGTATCTAGAAATAACATTTTATGATCTGAACCGACAGTTCGTTTACAGAACTCCACGTAAAACTTATGTAGCATGAGGGGTTTTTTTTTAATTGCAATATAACGGCTAGCTTGGGTTTTCAAACTTGTTTCTTAGATTACTGTGTTCTTCCTTCAGAAAAGTATTTCAAGAAATACTTGCTTGCAGAGATTGCCTACTGAGATATTGCATATTTTCTTGGACTTCTTCATGCTGATATGGCATGAATTAGATATCAGTTTGTGGCTAAAATTTACTGTGAAGAGCAGCTATATCCCAGTTTCAAACTCTGAGCAGTTACCAATGTGTTCCTTTGCTTACTGATTATTAAATCTATCATCTAAAATGTCATATAACCTTTTGAAGTTATTTGTATTGATCTAATAATACAAGTGGAATAGCAACTATGAAAGGAGTGTCTGTATTATACTGGTTCTTGATTAGTAGATAGGCAGCAGTTCTTAAGCAATTAGTATTTTAAATGTCTAATTGCATTACAAGAAAATTGTTGCATAGGGCTTTATATAACCTCCCATTGACTGTCATGGATATTTCTTTTGGTTTTAATCAAGTCCTTAACACACAAGGTTCAAATAGCAACTGGTTCTCACAGAGGTCCTGCTTTGTTTGTGGTGGCAAAATTTTCTTTTCCGCTAAAGCTGCAAAATCAGGCCCTGACACTCCAAGTTTAAAATTCTGGCCCTTACAGGAAGCTGCTGGGTTTCTATCTCATGTCTAGCCTGATGAACCCACCATCCCTTCTAGCTGTGTGGTCTGTGGCCTTTAAGTGAATATCTGCTGCCAGGAGACAGTTCACCCAGTGAGACATGGTTCTAGCCCCCAGAAAAGCAGATAAGACGCACCTCGCTCATAAAGGTGATGCTTTGTGTTTTAGCATTACAGTCATTTGGGGGAGGGTTGTATTTTTTTTTTTTTAAGTGATAACTGTAAAAATATCTCTGTTGTAAAAATACTTTGAAAGGTACAAAAATTGTCATATAATAATATATTTTTAAATATATATTCAAAGAGAGAGAAGCAGGCAGCTATATATACATATGTATATACTGAATTCATCTGCAACAGACTTGTCATTGAAAGAAATTCACTCAAAAGTCTGCCAAAACTAGATGAACTTGCAGGTCTCTTCAAATCTTGATGGTTCTGTGAAAAGCAGAATAGTTCAGTGCCGCTTATCTTTTAGTACAAATTGCAAATAAATCTTGAAATGTTTTTTATTCATTAAAAAGTTGCCTGAAATTGAATTTATAAATAACAATATATTTCAGACAAGTGAAATTCTCTCAGAATCAATTTCTTCTTTTCCTTCTTCCTATGATTAATATTTAATTATGTGATTTTAAAATTGCTTAATTACTGAAAGCATTTTTACTATAAAATAATTCCATTCCAGTAGAGCTGCAGTATTATTAAGAAGGGTATGTTTTCTTTTCTTTCCCCTCCAGGCTTGGAAATCTGATGAACTTTTTAAAAAGGAAGGCGCTTGCAAAATACACCTTTCTTCACAAGGTAATGTAGTGTTTGCAGCCTCTTTAATTTAAGAAAGTTTATAATCGTAAAGTGATCAAATGATTTGAAACAAAGTCCCTGGATTTCACTTTCGACCCTAAATGCTTTGATCTTTTTGTTACAGAAAAGCTGATCTTTATGCTTATAGGAAAGCTCTGTTTAGTAGAAGGATATTTTAATATCTTTTTTTTTTTTTTTTTGAGGAAAAACAGCAGAAGCAAAGTCTCTCAAATAGCAGGATATCACTGGAACAAAGTTTGCTTCATGATTCAATCTGATATGGCTGGAAGAAACAAGGAAAATCAATACCTTTTCGTCTTTGCTGCTGGTTGTTCTGGCATTTCCTCACTGAGTCCTGAGAGTGTATTCTGTGACATTACAGGCAACATCCATCCTTGTCTCTTGGAAGTACCATCAGATAGATCATCAGCCAGAGACAGTAATCTCTGAACAACAATAAAACAGTGAGCTTGAATAACTCTATTTTTATATTATTTAAGACATGAAAGCGAAAGCAACTCATGCAATAATCTGAACACCTTTTTCCCTAAAAAGAAATAAACATGATTATTTGTCACTCACCCCTCAATAGGTGTAGCTTCCAAACAGCTCAGAGTGACAGAAAGTGCAATGAAGAAAACTGACAACTTCAGGTTGCGCATCTTCCCTTCCAAACTTTCTGAAAAGAACAGTCATTCAAAACTGAAAGCTAACCCAAATACTCTTCAGCACATCCTATCACCGATGCCCATTCTGTCCTAAATCAAGAGCAACTAGTCTTTTTCACGGGCTAGAGTGAGAAAAATGATCCCTTCAAGTTTAGTGACACAATTCAGTTTCAGAAATATAGCTCTCAGCAGTAAATGCTCATTTGCCATCCAGTAGTTTCAATCCTATCCCTTATCTCTGATTTGCGTTTCCTGACATATCCCAGTCTCAAATTCTGGTCCCCAGTGCAGTTTACTTTAAAGCTGTCTTAGTCTTTTCCTGAAAAAAGTGCTCTTGATTAATAATAGGGGATATAGTGCTTTTCTAAAGGCGCATCTTTTGCACTGCAGGGAAAGTAAGAAAAAAGGCAAAGTATTTACCTTTTTGTGGTCACAGATCTAACTGGAGAAGCCAGCAAGCCCTCTTGGTTAGCAGGAAGTGTGCATGCAACAATTGCACGCTTGCATCTGGCTCTGGAGTATCCTTCTCCCTCTTCCTTTCTGGCAAGTCTCACGACTCTTATATATCCTCGACACCTTTCTCAGCTCTGACATCAGGCAGCACAGAGAGACTGTCGTTAATTCCAATCCCTACAGACAGAAAGTGCCCCGGAGAGGAGCAGAGGCAGGTGGGTCGTTATTGCACTAGTACATCAGTAAATATTCTCCTGCTGTATGCAGAATGCCCTCGTGAAGGTACTGCAAGAGCATATTGCACATCAGAAATGTAGCCTCAATTTTGCAGCTCTGATAAGCTGCTGTGGTTATATTCCCTGTGGGTGTTTTCGTGAGCTAAATAAGGTAACAAAAGTCACAAAGAAAGCCAGAGCAAATGAAACGCCAGGCCACTGGTAATTGAAATACAAGAAAACATGTCTCAGAAAAGATGGAAAAGTTAAAGTTGTGGAGGTTTGCTGTACAATATAGATAGAAAGCAAAGGTATCTGAAGGGATAAAAGCTGTGTGACGAATAAGAAAAGAGTGAAAGTTATTTAAATTGACAGATAGAGTTCTCATTCAGGGTAACACGGTAGAAATCATGCACATTTTTCAGTCAAGTTTAAATGTCAATGAAAATTCTGTCACTATGAATGTAAAATCTCATATTTTAAAAACCAGGTGGATTTGTCATGAGTGAAAATTGAGTCAATTAATGCTTTTCAGAAGGCAAAGACTCGGATTAAAAAGCCAGGAAATGTCAGAAAAGCCAGAAAACGTGCAAATTTATTTCTCTAGTATGCATAGAGTATGGTTGAGGGAAAAATGTACAGCTTTTAATAGACTAAATCCAGTGTTGATGAAATATCTAATTGCAGATTTCCAAGGATACAGATTAGAACCATTTCCCTCTGATTTCAGTGGAAATTAGGCAAATCACTTCCCCCTCCCTCCCCCCCTCCAGAAGTGTGAGAGCTGGAATACTTCTGCAGTCGACTTAATTTTCTTTTCCTCCTCTCTTTCAGGACAGGAAGAATCACGACACTCCTGCCAACTTTGCCAAGAGCTGTGGTGTTTGAGCAGCCAAAGCCCAGAGGCTTCAGCACCAGGGGTCTGAGCCTGGAGGGCTCCTGGTCCTGCCCGTGCTGGGGGGTAAGTCAGAGGATGCAGGGTTCCGCTTTGGCTCTTTTTTTCCCCATTTTTCCCAATTTCTCATTGATTTTTTCCCCATTTCTCACGGATTTTTTTCCCCTATTTTTCATGGATTTTTCCCCCAATTTTCATGGATATTTCCCGATTCCCCCCATTTCTCACTGATTTTTGCCCCCATTTCTCTCTGATTTTTCCCCCCATTTTTCATACATTTTTCCACAATTAATCACTGATTTTCCCCCATTTCTCACTGATTTTTTCCCCATTTTTCCCCATTTCTCACTGATTTCCCCCCCCATTTCTCACTGATTTTTTTCCCCATTTTTCCCAATTTCTCATTGATTTTTTCCCAATTTCTCACTGATTTTTTCCCCATTCCTCACTGATTTTTCCCCCCATTTTTATGGATTATTCCCCCAGTTTTCATGGATTATTTCCCCATTTTCCCCCCCGTTTCTCACTTATTTTTTCCCTATTTCTCACTGATTTATTCCCCATTTTTCCCCCACTTCTCATTGATTTTTCCAGCCATTCGTCAGGGACTTTTTTCCCTACCTTCTGACTGATTTTTCCCAATTTTTCATTGATTTTTCCCCATTTCACCATGATTTTTTCCCCATTCCTCAATGATTTTCCCCCCATTTCTCTCTGATTTTTCCCTTATTTTTCATGGGGTTTTTTCCCCCATTTCTCACTGATTTTTCCCCGCATTTTTCATGGATTTTTGTCCCACATTTCTCACTGATTTTTCCCCCCATTTTTCATGGATTTTTGTCCCACATTACTCACTTTTTTTTTATGTTTATATTTATGTTTATGTTTATGCATGTTTATGTTTATGCATGTTTATGTTTATGCATGTTTATATTTATGTATGTTTATGTTTATATTTATGCATGTTTACATTTATGCATGTTTAAGTTTATCTTTATGCATGTTTATGTTTATGTATGTTTATGTTTATGTATGTGCATGTTTCTGTTTATGCATGTTTATGATTATGCATGTTTATGATTATGCATGTTTATGTTTACGTTTATGCATGTTTATGTTTATGTATGTTTATATTTATGCATGTTTGTGTTTATGCATGTTTATGTTTATGCATGTTTATGTTTATATTTATGCATGTTTACGTTTATGCATGTTTATGTTTATGCATGTTTATGTTTACGTTTATGCATGTTTATGTTTATGCATATTTATGATTATGCATGTTTATGTTTACGTTTATGCATGTTTATATTTATGTATGTTTATATTTATGCATGTTTATGTTTATATTTATGCATGTTTGTGTTTATGCATGTTTGTGTTTATGCATGTTTATGTTTACGTTTATGCATATTTATGATTATGCATGTTTATGTTTATGCATGTTTATGTTTATATTTATGCATGTTTATGTTTATGTATGTTTATGTTTATATTTATGTATGTTTATATTTATGCATGTTTATGTTTATATTTATGCATGTTTATGTTTATGTATGTTTATGTTTACGTTTATGCATGTTTATATTTATGCATGTTTATGTTTATGTATGTTTATGTTTATATTTATGCATGTTTATGTTTATGTATGTTTATGTTTATATTTATGTATGTTTATATTTATGCATGTTTATGTTTATATTTATGCATGTTTATGTTTATGTATGTTTATGTTTACGTTTATGCATGTTTATATTTATGCATGTTTATGTTTATGTATGTTTATGTTTATATTTATGCATGTTTATATTTATGCATGTTTATGTTTATATTTATGCATGTTTACGTTTATGCATGTTTATGTTTACGTTTATGCATGTTTATATTTATGCATGTTTATGTTTATGTATGTTTATGTTTATATTTATGCATGTTTATATTTATGCATGTTTATGTTTATATTTATGCATGTTTACGTTTATGCATGTTTATGTTTACGTTTATGCATGTTTATATTTATGCATGTTTATGTTTATGCATGTTTATGTTTATGCATGTTTATGTTTATGTATGTTTATGTTTATGTATGTTTATGTTTATGTATGTTTATATTTATGCATGTTTATGTTTATATTTATGCATGTTTGTGTTTATGCATGTTTATGTTTACGTTTATGCATATTTATGATTATGCATGTTTATGTTTATACATGTTTATGTTTCTGTATATGTTTTTATTTATGCATGTTTATGTTTATGCATGTTTATGTTTATATTTATGCATGTTTATGTTTATGTATGTTTATATTTATGCATGTTTATGTTTATGCCTGTTTATGTTTATATTTATGCATGTTTATGTTTATGTATGTTTATGATTATGCATGTTTATGTTTATATTTATGCATGTTTATATTTATGCATGTTTATGTTTATATTTATGCATGTTTACGTTTATGCATGTTTATGTTTACGTTTATGCATGTTTATATTTATGCATGTTTATGTTTATGTATGTTTATGTTTATATTTATGCATGTTTATATTTATGCATGTTTATGTTTATATTTATGCATGTTTACGTTTATGCATGTTTATGTTTACGTTTATGCATGTTTATATTTATGCATGTTTATGTTTATGCATGTTTATGTTTATGCATGTTTATGTTTATGTATGTTTATGTTTATGTATGTTTATGTTTATGTATGTTTATATTTATGCATGTTTATGTTTATATTTATGCATGTTTGTGTTTATGCATGTTTATGTTTACGTTTATGCATATTTATGATTATGCATGTTTATGTTTATACATGTTTATGTTTCTGTATATGTTTTTATTTATGCATGTTTATGTTTATGCATGTTTATGTTTATATTTATGCATGTTTATGTTTATGTATGTTTATATTTATGCATGTTTATGTTTATGCCTGTTTATGTTTATATTTATGCATGTTTATGTTTATGTATGTTTATGATTATGCATGTTTATGTTTATATTTATGCATGTTTATGTATGTTTATATTTATGCATGTTTATGTTTATGTATATGTTTTTATTTATGCATGTTTATGTTTATGCATGTTTATGTTTATATTTATGCATGTTTATGTTTATGTATGTTTATGTTTATATTTATGCATGTTTATGTTTATGTATGTTTATGTTTATATTTATGTATGTTTATATTTATGCATGTTTATGTTTATATTTATGCATGTTTATGTTTATGTATGTTTATGTTTACGTTTATGCATGTTTATATTTATGCATGTTTATGTTTATGTATGTTTATGTTTATATTTATGCATGTTTATATTTATGCATGTTTATGTTTATATTTATGCATGTTTACGTTTATGCATGTTTATGTTTACGTTTATGCATGTTTATATTTATGCATGTTTATGTTTATGTATGTTTATGTTTATATTTATGCATGTTTATATTTATGCATGTTTATGTTTATATTTATGCATGTTTACGTTTATGCATGTTTATGTTTACGTTTATGCATGTTTATATTTATGCATGTTTATGTTTATGCATGTTTATGTTTATGCATGTTTATGTTTATGTATGTTTATGTTTATGTATGTTTATGTTTATGTATGTTTATATTTATGCATGTTTATGTTTATATTTATGCATGTTTGTGTTTATGCATGTTTATGTTTACGTTTATGCATATTTATGATTATGCATGTTTATGTTTATACATGTTTATGTTTCTGTATATGTTTTTATTTATGCATGTTTATGTTTATGCATGTTTATGTTTATATTTATGCATGTTTATGTTTATGTATGTTTATATTTATGCATGTTTATGTTTATGCCTGTTTATGTTTATATTTATGCATGTTTATGTTTATGTATGTTTATGATTATGCATGTTTATGTTTATATTTATGCATGTTTATGTATGTTTATATTTATGCATGTTTATGTTTATGTATATGTTTTTATTTATGCATGTTTATGTTTATGCATGTTTATGTTTATATTTATGCATGTTTATGTTTATGTATGTTTATGATTATGCATGTTTGTGTTTATGCATGTTTATGTTTATGCATGTTTATGTTTATGTATGTTTATATTTATGCATGTTTATGTTTATGTATATGTTTTTATTTATGCATGTTTTTATTTATGCATGTTTATGTTTATGTATATGTTTTTATTTATGCATGTTTATGTTTATGCATGCTTATGTTTACGTTTATGCATGTTTATGTTTATGTGTGTTTATATTTATGCATGTTTGTGTTTATGCATGTTTATGTTTACGTTTATGCATATTTATGATTATGCATGTTTATGTTTATACATGTTAATGTTTATGTATATGTTTTTATTTATGCATGTTTATGTTTATATTTATGCATGTTTATGTTTATGTATGTTTATATTTATGCATGTTTATGTTTATGCCTGTTTATGTTTATATTTATGCATGTTTATGTTTATGTATGTTTATGATTATGCATGTTTATGTTTATATTTTTGCATGTTTATGTTTTTGTATGTTTATATTTATGCATGTTTATGTTTATGTATATGTTTTTATTTATGCATGTTTTTATTTATGCATGTTTATGTTTATGCATGTTTATGTTTATATTTATGCATGTTTATGTTTATGCATGTTTATGTTTACGTTTATGCATATTTATTATTATGCATGTTTACGTTTATCCATATTTATGTTTATGTATGTTTATGTTTATATTTATGCATGTTTACGTTTATGCATGTTTATGTTTATATTTATGCATGTTTATGTTTATATTTATGCATGTTTACGTTTATGCATGTTTATGTTTACGTTTATGCATGTTTATGTTTACATGTATGCATGTTTATGTTTACATGCATGCATGTTTATGTTTATTTTTAGGCATGTTTACGTTTATGCATGTTTATGTTTATGCATGTTTATATTTATTTATGTTTATGCCGGCGGGCGCGGGTCCTTCCGCCATCCTGAGAGGGGCACGGTGCAGTACCCGCCTCTGTCCACACGGTGGCAGCAGCGCCCCACAACTCAGCCCGGCACTGCCGCCCTTGTCAGGGACAGACAGAGACGGGAGACAGCTCCAAGCACGAGAGTCCGCACCCGTCATAAAATCCTCTAAATGAATGTCCCCCAAAAAAACCCCGACCCAAACTAAAAATGCCCTCCCTCTAACCAAATGAAAAAAAAACCCTTTAGATATAAAAATCATATATTTTTTAATATTTAGTTTATATTCATAATCTATACATATTTAATATATTCAATTGCTATTCTATTTATCATATATACAATATTATTTTATTATTCATTATATACATATATTTATATTACTAATATTATTTCTATTTTATGTATATCCATATATATTTGTATGTTTATAGTTTTTAATTTTATTTAAAAGCTCTGCCTCTAACCAAATAGAAACAAAAAACTCGTTTATTTGAAATTATATTTGAATATATTTTTCTATTTAGTTTTCATATTTATATCCGTAGATTTATGTCTATATTGTGTATTATATATTTATATACTATTTAATGTATTTTTTACTAGCATATTAATATACTATATGCTATTTACATTCTAATAAAACATACTATTTAATATAACGTGTTAAAATCGATATATTATTTATATTACATACTACATACATGTATTTGATATTTATATATATTTATATATATTTATACTTACATATATTTATATATGCATATATAGTTATAATAATTTTATGTCAGTATATATTTTTGCATATTTGTATATTTTTGCCTATATTATTTATATTATTTATAAAAAATCCTCCTCTAACCAAATAAAGACCAATAAAACATTCCTTTTAAAGTATAAATATTTATATATTTCTATTTTCATAACAGAATATAATGTAATGTAATATATTTATATATTGGGGTTTTATATTTGCTTATATTTTTTTTATTCTTTATCTTTTATATTTACAGTATCTATAAAAAAACCCTACCTCAATCCAAACACAAACCAATAAAACATTCCTTTTAGACTATATTTAGGCATTTTTTATGGTTCCAGTTTTCATGCATTCTACGCCCACCCCTCCCTGTGAATGTTCTGGCACCCAGCATGACCCCCCCCCATGCCCCACTCACCTGCTCCTCCAGCGCAGCCCGGCTCCCTCTCCCAGGGACCTTGGGGTGCCCCAAACCACGTCGGAGACCCCCCCCAGCCTTTTTTCCTCACCCCAAAGAAGGCACAGAACGACTCCAACTGCCCTGGACAGCAGCAGGGCACTTGACTGGAACCCCTCCCATGTGTACACCCCACAGAAAGTGACTCTGCTGACACCAGAAAAGGGGGGGCAGCCCCCACAGGGGTTGAAGTTCCTCCTCAGCCCTGCAGACACAGGGGACAAGGGGCAGAAAGGAGGAGGGGCAGCACAGAGGACACGGGAAGAAAATTAACAGCAAGGTGCACGATGAAATGGAACCCCAAAAAAAAAAAAAAAAAAAGAAGAAGAAAAATGAAAACGAAAAATAACCAAAAAACGAATAGAAACCCCCGGGATGCTGGATGGGCAGCACAAGAGGGAGGGATTAAAAATGAACAGGGACAGTGAACGGGACACAAGGATGGATCCCATGGGAAACAACGGCACAGGGAGCACCACAGAGGCACAGAGAAGGATGGAGAAAAGACAGAGAGTGCCCAACACACAGCAAGGACCGAGGGCTACAGAGGCAAAGAGGGAACCCGGGAGCCAGAGAGGAAGCGAGCACAGCCCGTGCGGGGCGGGCAGAGACGGGCAAGGAGCAGCACAGGCACGGAGACAGAGAGGCACGGCCGGCAGGACAGAGGCTCACCAGGAGAGGGGCACAGGAAGGGAGGAGCACCGGGCAGCGCTCCTTTAGGACAAGAATATTCACACACACAACCAATTCCCTCATTTGCACCTCATTTTTATTTCACCCCCCCCCCAAAAAAAAAAATAATTCAGCCCATAGCACAGGCAGTTCTGGCTTTTCCCTGTAGAAATACCAGGGACCTGGGCAAAGCACACAGTCGAGACTCACCTGAATCAATCCTGATTTACATTTCAAAGCTTCTCCTTCTGGCACTGCACCTTCTCAGACCCGGGCTGCCATGCTCCACTCCCCTCATGGCCACATTCAAGAACAACTGTCGCCATTGTGCAGAGAATTCCCAATACGACTCACGTATTATCAGTGGGCAGAAAACCCTTTGGGCTTCAGTTCCACCTCTCACCTGTTCCACGTGGAGGGAGAACAGGCATTTGTCACACATCACAGCAGCGGTGATGGATCAAGGCTTTTTTTTTTTTTTTTTTTTTTTTTGATTGAATAAAAGGGTAAGAAAAACAAACCAGGTCTCATACAAATGTTTAGAAACACCATTAAAGCTTTTTAAACCCAAGGAGACCATCGTGATTCCCGACTTCAGTCTTCTATTCATACTGGTTCTGGCACCATGAAATCAATCAGAGTCTTTTAAGAAATAGTAAATCAGCACGACTAAACCCCGGGCTCCTCGTCATTTGCACTTACAGCCCCTTGTAGGAAGCCTTCCAGCCTTTTTTTCCCATCCTACTTTGGACAGAGGATGGCTCTGAACCCCACGCCTCCGCACAAACAGTCTTGCCAGTTCCTCAGAAAGTTTAAAATGCCTGTGATAAAAATGACAGAAAGTAATACTGCCTCTCAGACTGTTCAAGAAATGGGAAGTTGGACTTTCAATGTCCCACTGAGAGATGCCGAATAATAGCTTCCCCACGAGCTTGCACAGAGTAGTAACATTTCTTGGACGAAACTAAACTAAGATTTTTTTTTTTGACCAAACAAGAGAGGTCTGTATGAGAACAGCTCAGGAGGCTTTCAGGGCTCGCAGTGATGATGGCAGAGCACAGAACGTTAAAGACTAAGTCTTAGCTCCCTGAATTAATGCCCTGTTGTAGCCAAATCTTTTTGCAAAGAGACATAAGACTTGCTTCTCCTTGTTTCCGAGTTCCCAAGCCATCCTGTAATTCATCACCTGCACTAGTGCACACCAATCTGCCGTGGGCAAGGAACAGATGCGGCTCCTGAGCTCCAAGCCATGTGTCCCCGATGTAAACCGAAGTCAGGAATACAAAAACACCTGTGGAAGAAAGACTAGAGAAAAATCAGAAGACACAGATATTCTTCTATTCCCACACAGAAATACCGAGCCAAGCTGTTTACCTCTGGGACTCTGTTTTAAAAAAGCTCCCCAGCTCTGTTCCTAGATGGAAAACGGGGAGTGGCTTTGCCCATGCAAAGCCAATGAGCCTCCTCACAAGAAGGAACAAACCAGTTTCCTGCTAAATCAGACACTTGGAAATCTCACCTGTCACATGCTGTCATGGACCAGCAAGAGGGATCAGCATCCAGGCCCACGTGGACTTGTTTATTCCTGGCTTCTAATGCAGCAGGGACAACAGCACTGAAGGGAAATGATCACGTCTTCATTTAAAGAGAACCCAACTTCTTCATCAAAGCCATCTCTGTCCTCGATCAGGACATCCACCATATTCAGGACATCTAATAAGTGAAGAAGAACATCAAAGCAAGAATCCAGACTAACAGGAAAAACAACAGAGGTAGAATGCAACACTCCAGGAATACAAGGCATCTTTTTAATTAAAAAAAAAAAAAAAGGATGAAAGCCACATTTGTCACACAATACAACGTTAAGTGCAACCCCTAAATTATAGGTGAACCTCCACTCTGCCTTTCAATGCTGCTGTCCAGCACGGAGCAGCTGTGGCTGCTCCTGGATCCCTGGCTGTGTCCAAAGCCAGGCTGGACACTGGGGCTTGGAGCAGCCCGGGCTACTGAAAGGTGTCCCTGTTCATGGCAGGGCTGGAACCGGATGAGCTTTAAGGAGCCTTGCCAGCCAAACCACTCTGGGATTCCATGACTCTGTCAACAGTCCCAGGCAGAAGGGCTAGATTTCCATTTTAGTTCAAAAACGCTGCTGCAAGAGCATGAAGGGAGATTTCAAATACCGTTCAAGTGGCACAACCACGTCAGAAATTACTTTCAGAGCTAAAGCGGCAACTTGGCAATTCCACTTCGACTTCTGATACCAAGTACACGTGGAGAGCTGAATCCTGGAGGGCCCTTACTTAACAGGATTGCTAGAGTTATCCATCCCCAGTTTGCTGATTAGGGCTAGAAAGTGTATCCCCAAGTCATGGAGTTGGGATGTTGACAGGTTACCACATACCATCAATGTGAGAGACGGGGATGCTGATGTTATCAGAGTCCTGTTTAAACAGAGCCACCTGGAGCACGCTGGCTGCCTGAACCAGGTCTGCTGCCTTGTCAGTGTAGGGACAGGGGTTGGTCACCAGCTTCAGCAGGATCTGTCAGCGAAGGTGGGGAGAAAGGTAAGTGCACCTTCTGGCGGGCAAGTGCAGGGGAGCCACACGGTACCGAGAACGACCACGTGCTGAAAGCTGGGCAGCTTTGATGAGGACAACTTCCATCTCACTTCTGCAGGATTCTGTCTACAGTTCCTGCTCTACAGGGGACACTGATGGAAAAACAAAACCCACCACAATTTGGCACCTAGATTGCGACCACACACCGAGTACCTGGGGAGACCACAGTGGAGGCAAAGCACTGGGCATTCAACATCCTGAAGAGTAAACAGCAAGTGTCACCTTTCCTTGTAAAGGACCACCATTTACTGAGCTCTGATAATGCTGGCACCTAAAGAGGAGATAAAAGCTACCCACCCCTACACCACTCTACCCTTACACCAACAGTGCTGTAATAACAGCTGATCTTTTTGGATTTCATTTTCCTACAAATCCTTTTGCTGCCCTCCCACTGAAGACAAGAAGGATGCCACCTCTGTATAAAGAATCCCAAACAAGGCTTTTCTCAGAATTCATTCGCTGGTCTTTGACAGGTTTCTCAACAACAGCAACAAGACCTCTAGTTTCCACTAACACTATTCTTTGCATTTTTTTATCCAGCTGATTTGAACACCATTACCCTTTCCAAAAACTGAATCTCTGCTTCCTTTTGGTCTTCTTTTGTATTATCCAAGTGCTCCAGCCAAATTGAAAGTTCCTTCCACGTGTACTCAAACGCTCCACTGTCATGTAAAACCTGTCCAGGAAACAAAGGAGGAAGTGTGCAAATAAACCTCAAAACACCTAAAATACAAAACCCCGAGGGATACAGATCTTTTTCTATAGTTACCTTCATGCTTCCTTCTTTTAGGAACGAAAAGAAGAGCAGGTTGATGAAGAGTAGTATCTGCGGCTCTCCTCACCCCCTCAGTTCAAGAGGCTCACTAGGGGGACTTCAGCTGCATAGTGGACAATAAAAATCCTACTTCTGTAATTTTTGGAAAGCAGGTTATACTGCTTTCAGAGGGCCGTACATCTTTCTATCATCACAGGCAGTTTAAAAAAAAAAAAAAAGGCACCTTAAAAATAGCCTGTAGGGGAGTTTTAGAAAACTACCCATGAAACAAAGGAAAATCATTGCTAAATTAAACCCGAATCAGGCTACTTGTACTTAAAGCAATCAGGCAGACGGATGAACAGTCACATAAATGAGCAGTGGGCTGTGACCACAGCAAGGTCCAGAGAGAAGTGCAAGTTGCTGGGGGTGGTGAGGAAGACCAACAAGTCCCACACCCTAGAGACAGGCTTTGACGTGCCTAGAAACTTCCCCCCGCTTTCCTGCTCTCTGAATTCAGGCCCTGACTGCGAGCACCCAAACTCGGTGACCCCGAGCTCCAGCTCTACGAGCAAGAAAGGAGGAGGGAGAAGAGGAAGGAATCAGAGTGACACCGTGGTTCAACTCCCTCCCCCTAAGGCCCAGCAAGAGAGGAAACCTTGCCCAGCTTCCCGACCCTGGCACCTACGTTGGACGACAGCAATTACACAGGATCAATCTGTGCCTTTGCTCCTCTCCACACATCAAATACAAGGAAGCCATCACAACTCATTTGTTCTACATTTACTTCGTGTACAACACCAGCAGCTCTAAAAATAACTGCTGCTTACATCAATCTGACAGGGTAATTCATCTAAAGCAAGAAAACATGAAGGAAAAAGGATTAGTTATAATATAAGCGACTACTTTTGGCAGAGTCTGGAAACAGAAATGCACTTGCAGCTCTCACCAAACCAGGCAGGAACAGAATGTGAAATCCAAAAACGAGCCTTCAGTTACATGGCACTGTGTAGAAAAGTAAGTCCATACCATCTATTCTTAGCAGCCTTTCTGCTGATGTAACTGCCCTAACTTCCCTGTTCCTGCATTCCCTTCAGAGAAAATGCAAAGGACTGAAGTGGAAAGTGGACACAAGAACAAGTCAAGCGGTCCATGTTCCCACCTGGCAAAAGAATCCAAAACCATCAGAAAAACGGCACATTTTGAGCAGCTTTTGGTTGAGACATTCATTGCTGGGAGACCAAGTGAACCTGCCTTTAATCCCTTGCAAGGATCAAGGGCAACGAAACCCTAATTCAGTCACTGTAACTGGATTTTTTCTTGGCAGGACAGTCTGGTTGCATTTATTCCTTATTCCTAGGGGTAAATCTCCACCCCTACTTAGGTAACTAAAGGATGTCCTCTTTGAATAAGGTGCTAAAAACAGCAGCCTCTGGTGTCTGGTGGACTTCGAGCTGACCAGTTTTTCTCAAAAGTCAAATAACTAATTTAAATATGCAGAGGGGGATGTTAATTTTCAAGACAAAAAGTAGACCTTGCATCAAAGCTGGGATCAGACAATAACAGAGAGGACTACTCTGCAGGGCCAGAGGAAACCAGATAAGACTTATGAAAGGCTAGAGTGCTGAAGTACAGATTAAAGAAACACTGATAAAAAATAAAAATCCAAAGTAATATCTTCTTGATCAATGTCAAGACCTTTGCAGGCACAAACTACACTGATTTATTACAGTATCAGAATTAATTCAGCCTCCGGGGGCTGCGTAAACACGACAGACATTTTCTTTGCTCTTTCATCAACTGCTGCAGTGAAGTCTGTCAGGAAAATTAATCCACAAATACCAGAGATTTATGTCCAAAAAGGAGACAGAGGAGTCCTTTTTGCTTTATTCGAATAAAGGGAGAGGCCATGGGACATTCCCCTGGGATCTCTCAAATTTTTGGAGGACGCAGCCTCCTTTTTATCCTATTTTCCCGGCCGCATTTCCCTCTCTCTTTCCCCATTGGCTTAGGTACTTGAGAGGCACAGACTTCCCAGAACGCCTGATACCTGAAATTCCCCTCTAATGTATAACCCTCCCTTTTAATTTTTAATTCTTACAGAATTCATAGTTTTCCCCCCGTTGCTTCTTTCATCTTTCGGTATCCAATTTCATTTATCAGCAGCCCTACAGTTTGTTTGTAAAGGCAAATATCTCTTTCCATTCATCAATTAGTGGAATCCATCCCATTGTTTCTTTTATCTTTCGGTGCTAGCCTTATCTACAGGCTGATCCACAACTCATTTGTAAAGACAAATTCAACATTCCTCTCAAGTCCGTTCACAGCATTGATTTCTGTCAAATATTTCGTTACTAGCCAGTTATCTGACAGCAAATTTCAACAAGAGTCACAGGAAAGGAGACTGTTGACCATACAATCCTGCAGCAAAGGTAACTGCTTCAAGAAAAAATCCTGAAATTTCAGGCCAGTGGGATAGAGTGAATATCCTGATATTTCAATGCAAAAGCTTACCTTAATGGTATCGGGCTCCTGGGCTTGGAGGGGGGGTCGGTTCGGAAGGGCCGCCTCCGGAGGAGGGGATCCCCGGGGGAGTCAGGGTGAGCCCCCTCCGGAGGGCGGGGGGAGGAGGAAGAAGGGGGAGAGGGTTTGAGAGGAGGGGAAGCCCAAATCCGTGCTGTGTGCCGAGCTCCGACAGCAGGCTGCAGCCCGCAGCTCAGTGTGAGCACGGGGCAGAGGAGGCGATTTCTGGGCATTAAATCACCCTGAGCCGGGCCCGGCACCGCCCCTGCAGCACCGTCCCCAGTACAGCTCGGTACCGCTCCGGGATCACCCGGCCGCACCCCCGGTACCGCCTGGGACCACCGGGGACCGCCCCTAAAGCACCGCCCCCGGTCCCGCCCGGTCCCGTCCCCGGTACCTCCGTGCCCCGCCTCGCCAAGCCCCGGCTCCGCCCCGAGCCTGCCCGGGCTGGGCCGGGACCATCGCTGGCGGCCCCGCCCCTCTTCCCCGGGCCGAACCGGGCTGAAGGAGATGTCCGCACGATTGGAAACGCCGCCGAAAATCGCACCCGTGGGATCGGTGTCGGCGTCGTGCGCAGGCATCCCACTAGAGCGAGCGGGCTCCTTGCTGTGCCACCCTCCTTTTGCAGCCAGATTTAGAAGATCGGGGGAGCGACACCCGAGCCGCCATCTTGGGAGAGGCACGCGCGCAGTACCGCGCTCTGCCCACAAGGTGGCGCTTGGGAGACAGGCAAAGGATGGAATCAAGGAGCGTCCCAATCCTTGAGAAAATCCCCCTGAATGAACGCCCCAAAAAACGCCGACCAGAACTGAGAAACCTCCTGCCTCTGTATGAGTGCAAAGGGTGTGCAACGAGTGTGCAAAGAGTGTGCATTAGCAATCGATGGCCGATCTAATCGATCGGCAGGCGCGATCAATCGATCGCCGAGCTAATCGATCAGCAGGCATTAGCAATCGATCGCCGAGCTAATCGATCGGCAGGCATTAGCAATCGATCGGCAGGCGCGATCAATCGATCGCCGGGCTAATCGATCGGCAGGCATTAGCAACCGATCAGCAGGTGCTATCAATCGATCGCCGATATAATCGATCGGCACTCGCGATCAATCGATCGCCGATCGAATCGATTGGCAAGCATTAGCAATTGATCACCCATCTGATTTTTTCCCCATTTTTCATGGATTTTTTTCCCCAATTCTCACTGATTTTTTCCTCCATTTCTCACTGATTTTTTCCCCATTTTTTCCCCATTTCTCACTGATTTTTCCTCCATTTCTCACTGATTATTTCCCCCCATTTCTCACTGATTTTCTTCTCCATTTTTCCCCATTTCTCACCGATTTTCCCCCCATTTCTCACTATTTTTTCCCCCATTTTTCCCCGTTTCTCACTTATTTTTTCCCCATTTTCCCCCATTTCTCACTGATTTTTTTCCTGCATTCTTCATGGATTTTCCCCCCCATTTTTCACTGATTTTTCCCCATTTCACACTGATTTTCTCTCTCAGGATCGGCTGCCACAGCACGAGCAATGACAGCTCGGCGTACCGCTTGGTGGACAAGGTGAATTCCTGGGACAAGCAGGACCATCCCATCTCCCGCCTGCACCTCTACCTGGGCAGGAGGGGCTGGTGGGACGAGCAGCAGGAGCAGGCCTGGAGAGAGAGCTCCCGGAAAATGGTCATTCTGGAGCGGATTGATGGGATTTCGGGGCATTTATGGGGTTTCGGGCTGGGAAATATTCGGTGTTTTGGGGTCGAGTCCTTAGGGTTTGGCGGGGGGGAATTTATGGGATTTGGGGGGGGGGGAAATACTCGGAATTTTTTGGGGAGGAATCCATGGGGTTTGGGGAGAGAAATCGTTGTGATTCTGGGGAAGAAAACCTGGGATTTGGGGGGGGAATTTATGGGATTTTGGGGTGGGAAATACTCGGAATTTTGGGGGGAGGAATCCATGGGGTTTGGGGAGAGAAATCGTTGGGATTCTGGGGAAGGATCGCTGGGATTTTAGGTTGGAAGTTTGGGGGTTTTGGGGTGGGAAATATTCGGTGTTTAGGAGTGGAGTCCTTAAGGTTTGAGGGGGGGAATTTATGGGATTTTTGGGATGGGAAGTTGAAGGATTTTGGGGTGGGAAATACTCGGCATTTTGGGGAAGAATCCCTGGGATCTGGGGAGAGAAATTGTTGGGATTCTCGGTGGAGAAAACCTGGGATTTGAGAGGGGAATTTATGGGATTTTGGGGTGGGAAATATTCCGAATTTTGGAGTGAAATCCCTGGGGTTTGAGGGGGGGATTTGTGGGATTCTGGGATGGGAAGTTGAAGGATTTTGGGGTAGGAAATATTCGGAATTTTGGGGAGGGAATCCTGAGATTTGAGGAGAGAATTTACGGGATTTTTGGGTAATGTTGTGGTTGTGGGGAAGTATCACTGGGATTTGGGGAGGGAAATTTTTGGTGTTCATGGACAGGAGAGCTTTGGCATTTAGGGGAAGGGGCCCTGGGATTTTTGGAGAGATCCCAAAGATTTTGAGCTGGGATTTTTTTTCTTTTTTTTGGGGGGGTGGGCAAATATCTGGAATCTGGGGATGCAAAACCACGGGGATTTTTGGGATGAATAACCAAGATTCTGTGCCAGGATTTCATCGCAGTGAAAACCCCAATTCCCCGCCAAAACCGCGCAGGATTTGAGGCAAGAATCTGCAGTTTTGGTGGGCTGGGAAAGGCGGGGATTCCTGGAATTCCCGGAATTCCAGTGCTGGGCAATTGCCGCAGGTGCTGGAGGTGTTCGAGCAGGCGGAGCGGGAGGCGAAGCCGCCGCCTCACCTGCTCTTCTCCAGCGTTTACCTGGAGATGCCCCCGCGGCTGCGGCGGCAGCGGGAGGAGCTGGAGCGGCACCTGGAGACCTACGGGGAGCACGACCCGCTCCAGCAGTTCCAGAAGTGACCCCGGAATCCCCGGGAAAATCCCCCCGGAATTCCCCGGGCGCTCCCAAATTTACACCGACCACCCCCCCACCAAATCCCCTGGGATCCCAGAGGAGCTTCTTCCAGAAGTGATCCCAAAGTTCCCCTTGAACCCCCCCAAAAATCCACCCTGACCCCCCAGAATCCCCCCCGACCCCCCCAAAATCCTCCCGGACCCCGCCAATAAACGGAATTTTGGAGAGGAAGAGCCTCGGAATTTTGGGGAGGGGTCCCTGGGATCCGCGGGATTTTGGAGAGAAATCTCTGGGAATTTTTCAGGGAGCGATCCCGAAAAAAAATTGAGGGTTCTGGGGAACACCCTAAGAAAATCCCAAATCCACGGGAAATGAATAGAATTTTTTTGAGAGGGGGATCCCAAAAAATCCACAAATCCATGGGAAAAAAAGGATTTCATTTAGTGGGTGGGTGGTCCCAAAATCCTCAATGCCGTTGGAAATGAGGGATTTTATTTCGGGAGGGGTCATGGGGAATAAAAAAAAATCCCAAATTCACAGAAAATGAAAGAATTTTTTTAAAAATTTCTTTATTATTAATTAATTTCCTTTCTCAGCCTAGCAGTGCCAAGCAATCGAGCCCAGAGCGATAGATCGGCAGGTGCGATTGAACGATCGCCGATCTAATATCCATATTCATGATCTATACATATTTCATATAGTCCATTTAATTTCTATTACAGTATACCACATATACGAGATTATTATTCATTATATATATATATCTTTATATTACTAATATTTATTTTTATTTTATGTATAAATTTTTAGATATATATTTTATGTTTTTATATTTTGCTATTATTTAAAAGTCCTACCTCTAATCAAATAAACTAAAACTCCCTTTATTTTAAACTATATTTAAATATATTTTTCTATTTATAGTTTTCATATTGATAGCTGTACTTTATAGTCATATATCTACATTATGCATATTATATATTAAAATACACTATAATAATATATAACATTTATATTAAATACTATACATATATACCTATATTTATTTACATTTTATATGCATTTATACTTACATATATTTAGATATGCATATATATTTATAATTTTATGTCTGTATATATTTATTGTATATTTGTATATTTTTTATATTATTTATAAAAAAACCCCAGCCTCCAACCAAATAAAAAACAATAAATCATTTATTTTAAACTATACTATTTTCATATTTCTATTTTCATATTTCTAATTTATATTTATATATATTCTTTTATTTGCATTATTTATATTATATACTATATATTTAATATAGATAAGATTTATCTGTTTAAATTTTATATTTATACAAATATATTTTTATTTCTATATTTTTATTTTTCTATTCTTTATATGTTTTCCCTGAACATAGAATTATTTTCTCCTAATAAGGCAGGAAACCTCGCAGAAACAACCTGCCACCACTTAGAAACCTGGCAGCAGTTTGAATGCCAAAAGCCTCCTCCAAACTGATCTCAGGAACCTGGGAGTGTGAGTTTGGTTTTCCCGGGGAAAGGGGCCACAGTATGTCAAGAGAGCTGTGCACCCATCCGGGCTTCTGCCTGCTGAAAGTCCACATGGACAGGGATTGCTCCCGTACCACAGCTGCAACCACCTGGAACCCTGGCTGCCTTTGGGGCGTCAAAAGCCTCCTCCTGAGTGATGCCAGGAACATGGCAGGGTGACTTTTGTTTCCCAGGGAAAAGGATTTCATTCCCAGTATTCCCAGTATAATTCACGCTGTATCCAGGATTGCATTCCCAGGATTTCATTCCCAGTATTCCCAGTATAACTCACGCTGTAGGATGTTAAAGATGATGTTTTTAATACTCTCTGCTAATGTATGTTAATGGTAATAAAAGGGGCCAAAGATTGGAGAGAATCCTGTTTCCAGGTTCAAGAAGAAACTTGGATTCTGCCTCCTTTTCTCCAGATAGCCCAGCAGGAGCTCCATGATATTTTAAGCTTCTTTGTGTGAGATTGTATATAGACACAGAGTAAACCATAAATCTGAAATACTTAAATCCTCACAATACCGAGAATGTAAATACAGCTTTGCAAATGAGGGAGTCACTTTTACAAAGAGCTGGCCACAGAAAGTGCAGGGAACTTCAATGCTGGTGGTCATGCCTAGATAAGGGATTGCAGAAAATCTGAACCACTGAACCGGCTGGTAGGTAGATCAACACAAATGTATATACATTGATGCTGGTTCTTTTAATGTAGACTGAAATCTTCCAGGACCCAGTTGTGGAATAAAAATATAGCAGTGGCCAACACTCAGACACACTGAGAATCTGTGTGAGAGAATCAGAAGTCAGAGTCAGAATCTGTTCTGAGAATCTCAGACACAGTCTGAGAATATTGTGTCACTTTTGTTCCATCTGGAGCTAGGAAGGAGGTATGAGGAAACAGGATGCTTCTCCCAGCAGGCCTCTAAGTTTTTGAAAGGAATTATGAAAGACCAAATAAAAAGGAGAAGAGAGAATCACCCACTTTTGCCTCCTGCTAACCCCTTTAGGCTGCCCTGAAAATAATTTGGTTGTATTTCTGCCTGGTACTGATTGATTCTCACATCAGGAACCATTCCACCTCAGAAGGGGAGTATGAAGGAGTCTCCATTAAGCCTGCAAGCAGATGCATTTAATTGACGGGGAGCGCTTACACCTGCTACGTTTCTATGCTATAAATCCTTGAAACCTGTTCCACTAGTGACAGATGGCCTGGTTCAGGATTAACGAAACAAAATATCTGTGCCACTGCATCAAACAGCTGAAGAAGCTGGCATCAGATCCCCAACCAGAGAAAAATGTGCAGACTACTCCACACCTTTCCTCCTGGAGATTTTTCCTGGGGCGAGGGGCAAGAGAGATTTGGCCATTTGTCTGGGAATTCCTGGCAGTGAGCAGTCTTCCTGGAGCAGTCCTGTGCAGCAAGTTCCCTTCTCCCTGGAAGTGTGGACAAATTGCCATCGAGTCTAGGACAGGCTGGAATAGCAAGGGGCAAGCTTGCTCCAGAGATTGGCATCCCAGGGCACCCAGGTTGTGGTGTAACACCAGGCAGGTGCCTGGTTGGTTTGTGTTGGATGTGCTCTGTAGGCTGCACGTGGGTATTTTTCAGGGTTCCCCAGGGAGGAATCCTGTGGCTGACTGTGACACTCAGCTTTAGTGGAGTGCTGAGCAGCTCCAGCATAAACAGTGCGTAGAACAGTGGCAAAAAGCTCCCCACCACACAGAGGCCTCCTATTCTGTGCTGAAACAGTGACAGAAACAGAAAATGAGCAAAGAGATGTTGTATCTGCACAGTAAAAATAACCAGTAAATTAATATTTTTAATTGCTGTTACACACAGAATAAATGAGAAAAAAATTACATTCCAAACAAAGAATTAAGATAGTAAAATCAGCATAAAAATGTGTTAAGAAAAGATCCCAGATCAAGTGGCTGTACTGTATGTGGTCACCTTTACAATCGCAGTAAAGAAACTAAGTGCTGGAGACTTTCAGACATGGCAAAGTGCTTGACTCCCCAGAGGAGAGCAGCTGTTTCAGGCATATCTTTCAGTGCACTCTGCCTGGAATGTGTGGGAGAGGGGCTGGAGCAAGAGACTCACACGGGTCCAAGATAAAGATTAGTGTTCAGGACAGACCAGCCACTCTGCATTCTCAGGCAGGCAGAACTGCCACTTGCCCGGTGGCATTTGCTTTTTCCTTCCTTGTTTTTTCTTGTTTTGTTTGGATGGTTTGGGGGTTTGGGGGGGGGTTTCTTGGTTTTGTTTTTGCTTTCTGGTTTCTGAGTTTTATTTAGCTAAGCTTCAGGTTCTGCTGACCTGACCCTGCCAGCACCATAGGCTTGGAGCAAGCCTCCTCAGCTGAGTTAGGAGCAAGGCTTGGTCCAGCAGGAACCTGCACCGGCAGGGTCTTGAGATAAATATCTTTATAGTGATTCAGCACCATTGCCCAACGGGCTGGTTTTGGTTTCTTGCTTTCCTTCTGTCAGGAAAAGGTGTCTTTTATTTCTGTATGCTCTGTCTTTTGACTGATCCGAATTGGCCCAGTCATGTTCCCACTGAAGTCTTGGTGGTTCAACCCCTGCATCCTATGCTACCACCTCACTTTTGAGCCATCACACCACTCCAGTAGTTCACCAAACAGCAGCATAGTGTCACCACAGAAGCAATACAAGCCACAGAATTTTTGGCGTTCCTGACAACTGGCCGCCTGTTTTCATTTGTAGTCCATCTAGAGTTGTGTATTTTCATTCTTTAGAGTAAGAGAAAAAATAAAATAACATTAAGAAATTTTTCTCCAAAGTAAGAAAATGAGAACCTATCAAATATTTTAAAGAAACCATAAAAAATTGCATTGTGTTTGCTTCTGAGTTCATATTAAGATTTTACTGCAGCTGCTTCAAAATTACGGTCCATTTCACGTGTACACAGTTCATATTCCTCGGTGTGTAATTCCTTGCCTTCATTTGTGTTTGTACAGCACCTAGTGCTACAAAAACTAGGTAGTTTCTAGCTGTGGTCCAGATTTAGATCAGTGAACAGCAGCATTTTTATCTTAGTTGAGAACATGGTAATGGTTCAGAGCTGTATTTCTAGATCAACTTCTGTTCTGGGCCATAGGACTGGTGGTACAAGCACTTCCTCTGCTGCAAAGCCCACTGCTTCCTTGATTCAGGTGAAAAGAAAGGAATTCAAGAAGGATGTGCTGACCTTATTGATTCCATCAAGGCTTTCTCTCTCTGCTGATTTTAAAGCCAGTAAAACTTACAATCAGAGAAATTAAACATCCCTTTGAAAGTTGCCTCGTGAAACCGAGCTGAACTTCTGCAGACTGAAGGTTGAACAGAATGACTTCATTTTCTGTTCCAGCTTGTTCAAAAGTCCCAGCAGACTGTGAGATATTCTGTTTTGGCTGGATTATACTTACTGTAGCTAACAGTGAGGGACAAGACCAGACTGCAAAAGTTGGACACAAGGTTCACATCTAAGAATTTGGTCAAGCCTTTTAGAAGAACTAAAAACTATTTACAAAACTGAAATTAGAGAGTTCCGATTTTTAAGCTAAACCTCCCTCGGAGTGCAAGTGTAGCTGAGCCCATCCTGTTAACCAGCATGAATAAGTATTTTGCATTTTTTTTCTATCTGATGCAAATTGAAAAGGCAGTCACATATTCCATGTTTAAAGAGAAGTCCTGCAGATCCCTAAAAGCAATTTTAACATTAAAGTCGGATAATACTTGCGACTTAACATAGCACTTGACATCTTCAAAGTGCTGTATGAACATCAATCCTCACGACACCCTTGTGAGGTAGGTAAGGGCTAATAGCTCCACTTTAGAATGGGGTGAGAGCCTGGTCCCCTGCTGGAATAACTCGGCATTGCACTGGCCCTCATACACCAGATGTGGACCCGGCCCCAGAAAATTTAAGTGACTCACCCAAGGCCATAAAATGAGTGAGCATGGATAAAAGGCAGAAGAATTACCCAGGAGGATTTCTGTCATAAGAAGACAGCAGCTTCCCATCCTCTTCCAAGAAGACAGTTATGATGCCTCTGCATAAGAGACCCTGTCTGTATTCAGAAACCAAGCAAAGAGGCACCTGCCACTAAGCTCTACAGTTGCTGTTTGCTTTGATCTGCTTCTTCCAGAACAGCTCCCAAAAACACCATGATAGCAAGATGAAAATGTAGGGGTTAGTGTCAAGCTACAGGACTGGAAAACTTTGAAAATCCACTTAAAGTTGCCAAGCTCCTCTTGGGAATTTTATAAGCTTGTGTAAAAATATATAAATTACCTCCACTGATGACAACATGAAACCTTCAGTAATCAACTCAAAAGCCATGTAAGATTAATTCTTAAACCAATTGGTCTTACAGATGCCTCAATATGGAGGAGTACGAAACCAGGTATTCAGCACAGAGTAAGAATAAAGCTTGAAGTTAAAATCTTCTGGCTTTGTTCATCTTGAACTGCCATTGGTACATGAGCATCGCCCTGTGACACAGCCCAGATGAATTACTAGCACTTAAAAACAAGTTGCAATTAGCACTGCTTCTTTGACTGACCCTGGGAGTTCTTTGCAAGGAGGATCTGCCTACAGAAAGAGGCTGAAGTGAACGTGCTGCATCTTTTATATGTCCAATTAAAGAGCCAAAGGACTCTCAAGGACTGTGCTCCTGAAAAGGAGAAGAATGGATCGAACCTCAGTTTTACAATGCAAAGAGGCAACAGGACAGCAACATGGTCACATATGAACACCACTCATTTTTTTGCTCTATTTCAAAGTGAAGATTGCCCTCGCTGGGGTTGAGGGAACAGTTTTAATCCCAAGAAAAGTTATTTAACAGCCTGCCATCAACTGCTTAGTACTTCTGAGGATTTGGGTATCTCAAAATTGTGTCAGATCGCAGTCCACAGCAGCTGGTCTCGTCCCAGCAGGAAAGAGCCTCCAGGAAAACAATCTCATTCAAATAATATGGATTAGAAAGAGGAATGCAGAGCCAGAGAGAGATTTTGAAGATCAAGAGCCTTTGCCAGAAAGCCTCCAAGCCAACCAGGACTCTCCTTTGCATGCTGAAGGCTCTGCCTTGTGTTCCCAGGAAGGCTGAAGCTGTTGCAGCACTGGGATGGAGCCAATGTGACTGGCCAATGTGTCCCAGCCAAGTCACTCCAGGTGATCTGTCCCAGGACAGCAAGGAAACAACAGCCCACTTAGGCTTCACAAGTTTCTCCTGTCCCACCTAGAGACTTCTGCCACCAGAAACTGCACCTCTGAAGGCCTGTGGAGAGGAGGGGCCTCCTAATAACACATCAAGACTCTTTTCTGCAAGTATCCAGTGGCTGATGGTAGAGCAGGACAGCAAAGCGAGCCAAGAAGAAAAAGCACACAGAAAAGCAACTCAGCTATTTTCAGGTAAGCTACTCGTTTCTAGAGAGGAAAAAAAAATAATCAAAACTCAAGACTTTTAAATAAAGCTTACTTTATCACGCGAGCATTTCCCTCAAAGCAAAGGGAAGCTCAGGATGTGGGGGAGCTCCTCTGAAGAACTGCCAGCTAAGGACTGAGTGTGCTGGACTGACCCATGCCAAGGAGCTGGGACTCAAAGACTGCAGTGTGCTTTTTGTTCACATGCTGGGATGATGGTGGGACTCACCCCAAATGCTTAGCTGGGTCACTCTGCAAACAGCCAAGCTGAGTAACAGCAAATGACATCTGCAGAGAGCTACAGTGCAGGGTTCAATGTGTGGCCAGGAGATAAGCAACGCTGATGAATGAAAATGGTTTATGGCTCTAAATTCCCTTAGCTGTTTACACCAGGCAGGCCCCGATGTGCCAGTGAATGAATACTGACAGTATTACATAACAGCATTAAAGGGAAGGGATTACATGGGGCTGTGCTACCTACAGTGCATTCCCTCTCCATAATGCAGCTGACCTTTCTGATCCCTGTCTGAAAAGCAGCAGATGCCCCCAGGGGGTCAGGGTGGTTAACCCAGATTTCTGTAATACTGGCTGCATTTGCACTGATGGAGAAGTCATGGGGAGGCAATGCCTATTCCCTGCCAGGCACACCAGGTGAGGCTGGAGAGGAGCAGGAGACCCACTCAACACCTCTCAACACAAGGGAAAAGCTAGCAGGGGTCTGTGTGAGTCCATGTGAGCTTGAGAAGGAAGTGGCAGGCACGTTGAACAGAAAGGACAGTGCTTTTCAGGAAGTTCTGCTGAAAAGGGCTTTCTAAAGAAAAAAAGAAGTGGTGTAAAGAGGATCGTTTTCCACCAGCTGGCAAACCACAGCAATCTACATCCAAAATCAGGGCCTTGATCACAGGAAATGCTCACACAAAGATTTAAGATACTGCAGGCAGCAGTACTAAAAGTACTACAGAAAGTCCTATTAAAACTTAATGGGTACATTGAATATTACTTGTTAGGACATTGGAGAAAAAAGGCATAAAGATTAGATGCCTGTCTGTCATACTAAGGATAATTAGGGCATACACTAAGTAAGAGAACGAGTAAGTTCTGCTTTAAAAATCCAAGTTCCTCATGTACCCATTACATCTCACTGGTGGCTGTAGGCACCGTGTAACTGTGTGGATGCGGTGAGGAGAACACGCAGGCCTGGCTACCGAGATGTCCCTGAAATCCCACCAAACTCCTGCTCTCTACAGTTCTGCCACAAGCAGCAGTGATGACTTGCACCTAGAGACCTGCCCTGGAGCAGTGATCACTGCAATCAAAGCACACGGCTCTGCCAGCACACCTCTTGCTCTGTGCCCTCTGCTTGGGGTTCTGCCTTCATGCTGGTTCTGCTGGGTACTGCCCCACATGCTGCCACTGATTCCAGAGCTCAGCTCCCATCTGGGTATGTTTTTACTCTCCCTCCAAGCTTCCTTTCAGCAGGGAATAGCTCCGGTTTGCATACTGGCTTTGTAATGCACAAAAAGAGACAAACATCGGTTAAATTAACTTTTACCTATGAATTTAGCAGACATCTGTGCCTGTCTGCCTACAGTCGAGAGCAAGCCTTTTAACACAGTGCATGGCCAAACCTCCTTTCCACCAGCCCTCCTCTTCCCAGACATTCAGCATCAATTTTGAGACTAACAAGTAAAATGCAGTAGTACAGCACTTCCAAGGAGAAAAAGTTGAATGAATAACTACTGCAGGGACAGTCTAAGCTTTCTGATGTGGACTTCACACTGAAGCAAGCTGTATTCAGAGAAAGCCAATGAAAAAAACGTAATTCCCAAAGGTAATGCTTCAAAGAAGCAAAATCAACATCACCAGTGTGCCTAGAGAAATGGAGATCTCTCTCAGGGGCGAATGCAGCTACAGCACCTGAGACACAAGCCATGTGTTCACAGACTATTGGCACTCCACCTAGCTCCTCTTCCTGAAGTCCTCTTCCTCTCTGGTCTCCACGGCCGACAGCGCAATCAGCATTTGGGCGGCATAGTAGGTGGCCATGATGATAAAGCGCGAGTAGGGCACGGGGAAGCAGAACTCGTTGAGCGCGATGGTGAGGTCCGACACCATGAAGAGCATGGCGCCCACACAGGCCGACAGCTTGGTCCACGTCCACAGGTCATTGCACAGCTGCACGCCCGCCACCGCCCGCCAGCCCATGAAGCCGATGAGGCCGATGTAGACGGCCACCAGATAGGTGAAGGGGCCCGAGAGGTAGGAGTACAGGAAGGCATAGCAGGAGCTGGAAACAACGCCCATCAGCAAGCCGGCTTTGAGGTCCAAAGGCTTCATGCCAAAGGCTGAAGAGTACAGGATGTGTGTGATGGCGAACATCAGCAGACCTGAAGAGAGGCATTGACACAGAAAGTGTGATCCTTCATCAGTGACTGGCAGAAGAAAACATTCCTTGCAGTGCTACCTACCAGTAACACTACCAGTGATAACCATACTGACCATTTGGGACCATTTTATTACAAAAATCTGTACATGGTAGATAGTACCAACCCCCCAACCTAAAAAAAAAGCCCCAGCACAATTACAGCTGCAGCCAAGTACAGCTCTGCTGATAAGCTGGGTGGAACTGATAGAACCTGACTGAGAAGGAATTGTTCTTGTTTTTCAGGTAGTTCCTCTTCCCCTGCTTTGGATGGAACATTGAGAGGAAGTCAGACCAAAGATCACCCCCTCTAACTATCCGTAGTGTTTTGCTCATGGGTCACATGTGGAACAGGAAGACTGGAACCACAGCAGTGTAGGAACAAAATGTGACAAAAGACACAAATCCCTCTGAACATTGACACAAAGCCTGCCCATATGTAAGGGTCGGTCCGAAGTTCCCCTCGATTTTGCCTCCCGACCGTCGCAAGGAGACCTCGAGGACCCCCACCCAGGCTGACTCTGAACAATGGTTTACTGGTCGGGCCAGGTGGATGCTCATGACTGTGTGCTGGTCTATTGTGTTCACTGGACCGTGCTGCCGTGGCACCAACCAGAGACTGTGTTGTACCAACTGAGGACTGCTTGTCCGTACCTGTCTCCTGCAGCACCACACAATGGTCCATAAATCTTCCCACCTTTTGGCCAGAAGCCACTCGCTTTGGAGAAGGACTATAAAAGAGTGATCCTCTGGAAAGGACCCTTTGAGATCTCTCCACTGATGAAGACCCCTGAGATCTCCCCACGGACGAGGACTCGTCTATCGGATGACCCGCGAGGACGCCCGTCTCGTCTGTTGGTAGCTATTCTCCCATCCCTTCCTTTCTTTCCCCTTTTCCTATCCTATACCTCTCCCCTTTACCGTAACTGAATTGTTGGCATTTGATGAAATGCATTGCTGTTGTTGATTAAACTGATTTTCTGTTGTTGAATAAACTGATTTTGTCCCCTGCATTTTGCCTGTTTGCACCTTTGAGATCAAAAGAACCATCACGACCCCCCGCTCTGCATTAATAGCGGATCGTGACACCATATTTAGCCACAATCCCAAAGGCACTTAAGGACTAAATCTGGCTGCTTCTCCATCTCTGCTCATAGCTGGGAGAAACCTAAGCTGGAAAGAAGCAGCTGGCATATTTCATATGGGACTGCACCAATGTGATCTGCCAACAATTTTTTGGCCATTTGCAAGATTCAGATGAACCTTACCAGGAATCAGACAGAGAAAATAAAATGCTAGCTTCCCTTTGAAGTGCAACATCCCTGAGAAATGCCAGATGTGGGTGTTGGAAGGTGTTGCCCATATGACATTCACTTGCCACTAATCCATTTGACAAAAGTATGTCCCAATGTGTTGGTACAGCTGCTGTCTCCAAGCTGTCATGACAACTGTAGATAATAGGCCACAAACAGAGCCCAGGTCCTTGGGTCTTCTGGTTCCCAGACACATACATGGTGCAGCTGCAGGCTTTCCAGCTTTATCCTGGCAGGGTTATTAGAGGAGCTGAAAGTCTTCATGCAACTCTCCAGCATGAAATGGAGAAAAGGATCTGGGAAGCTGAGTCCTCCAGCAGGGCACTTGTTAACTTTTAACACATGATGTGCTGGTGTAAAGGGCAGTCACAGAAACCTGCAGCTGGCAGATGTTGCTTCATCCTACTACTCTTGTGTTGAGGCAGCCCAAGGAAGTGAAAGTGTCTCCCTCCCTTTGGGGAGGACCAGATCAGACACCCATAGAGAGCTCAGCCATGGTGGGATGAGGAAGAAATCCACAGAAGGGAGGGGTCTGGTGTTTTGCAGGGTGAGGCTAGAGAAAATGGACAGTGTGAAGGGGAAAGAAAAGAAGCACAAAAGAGGACAACAAGGAGCTGATGTTTCGCAGAGCTATTGCACCTCATGGACAGAACACTGAAGAAATTGAGAGGGGATTTAGGACAAGAGCTTTTTATAAGGTTATAGTGCAGGAAAGGTTAGAGCCCAGTGAGGTGGTAAGAAGGATATGTTGCCCGAGCAGCGAGGAATGGTTTTTTCCTTCAGTGGCAGTATATGGAGCATTCTGCAACAGGGGACTGAAGAATGTGTTGTCCTTCATGCAGGCATCTGGCAGTGAGGAGAAGGAGGAGAGGGCAGGATGTGGCAGGAAAAGAGCATGGAAAGGCAGGAGGAGTTTTGTGATATGTGGTGAGGCTGGTCACAAACAAGGGAGTCAGCTCCCAGGCTTACTCATTCAACACCCACAAATCAAGCCAGGAACTGGGGAAAACTCTGATGGCTGCACAGGGAAGGGGGTGCATTTCTCAGCCTTTAGTTTGACCCTCTTAACCACATCAGGGAGATCAGCCCTGTTCTCCCACTTTCTTCCTCTGGGTTTCCTCAGGCTGGTAATAAGGCCTTTTTGCTAGTCTCTGCTTTCTTCACCAAATGCATAAACTGTTTCTAACTACCCACTATCAAAGGAGGTGGATATCAACATGGTAAAGTATCTTCCACATGCAGTAACACACTAGTCAGAAAATAACATGCTATTAGCAGACTGAAACAGCAAAAATGAAAAAAGTCAAGCGTGCCAGGAGTAGGTTCCCAGGCTCTCACTTCTCTATAAAGTAATGAACAAATGTCCTTTTATAAACTCATTGTCTCAAAAGCTTTTCAAATGAGCCCAGTTTCCAACCCTTTTTAGTCCAAAAATTGCAGAAATTGAACAGAATGTAGATTTTTATCCAGTATTTTCTCTTCTCTCCTGAAACTTCAAATTCCCACAACTGATGATGTCAAAAATATTGTCAGCTGTCAGCAACAGCAACCTGATGAGTTTTAAATAGGAGAAAATACATTTTTCAGGCAAAGTGAAGGATGAAGTGGAGCAGTGTACTTTATCTGCTCATATCTGAAATGCAAATAGTTACACTTCCCTACAGAAGGTAGTTTTGTGATATGTGGTGAGGCTGTCACAAACAAGGGAGTCAGCTCCCAGGTTTATTCATTCAACTCAGCTCAGTTACCTGAGATTTTCAAGATGCTCCAACAGAGCTTTTCTTCTCCTTATAAGAGGAAAAGATGTGCCTAAACCCACAAAGCAGAACTTCTCAGTTGTGAGACTATAGTTGAAAACCCAACTCCTTTGCATATTAAAGCACATCAACCACATGCTGAATTGCTGTGACTGGTTACCCCTCCTCTAGCACTAACATGGAGAGGAAACTCAGAGATATACCAGTTACATGGGAATGGAGAAGCATGGAACAGTCCATGCACAAAAATGATCACAGGGAGGATTGGGCCTTGAATGTTTCCCAAGCCATAGCTCAACGAGCAACTCCAGAAGACAAAAGCAGTTGGGCTGAGGTGACTGAGGCAGGTACTCCTGGGTCGGGAGGAGGCCCTTGGGTGGGAATGTCAGCACTCAACACAGAAGGGATGGCACCTCAAGAAAGCTGGAGCTCCTCAGGAATATACCCAAGGTTCAGCCAGATAGATCCAATCCTCGGGGTCTAATCCATACCCCAGCAAAATCAGTAAACATTTTTACATGAACTTTTAATGGGATGGGGATAAACCCTTGGGAAGCAGGATAAAAATCAGATTCAGAGCATTTGGCCTTTCATATCTGGCACTGCATACACTTCTTTCTCATAAAGAAAGAGCTTGTGGGAATATCAGAATACAACTAAATATTAACCTCAAGAGAGAGAGGGAAAAAATACGCCTTTGACTTTCAGAGCTGACAACAGGACAAGTCAGGAAAGTTCCCTCATCTCATCACATTTTCCAGTGGGACAGTCACAGCAGCCAGTTAAGGGTGGGTGTTATGTGTGATCCCTCTGCTGCAGAAACCCCACCAGTCAGTTCAGTGAAAGACTCAACTGCTGCTGATTTCTTGTGACAGTCCAAGGCCAGGGAGTCAGTTGCTGCAGGCAGGTTCAACGTGGCTTTAAATGACTAATCTGAATCATTATGTTCCAGTCTGCAAACTAGCAAAACAAACCCAGCTCATTTTGCTCAGAGAGATGTGGATCTTTCTGTAGAGAAGACAGGCCACTGCAGTAAGGTTTGTCCTTGATTGACCATCATTTAAATGTTTTGCAAAACAGACATGTCTTGTACAACAGGCTGCATGATTCACACTGATAAACCTGCAAGTAGGACAAGATTGCTGCTGCTTTGGTTTCTGTCATCGACTTAATGCCTCCCCCAGGCTATGGGCTTGTCTGTCAAAACATGAATGTCTCTCCACCTGTTCTCCACCGAGGACCTTTGGACAATATGTTCCATCCCCAGTCCTCACAGCAAAGGGCTGACAGATCGCCCTGCAGAGAGATAGGAGGTAAATACTTCCCGTAGCTTCATGGGAACTGACGAGTGCCATGAGCATTTCCTTCTCTTCCCCAGGGATTCTCGCATTCCACCTTCTCAACTCCAGCCAGCCTAGATGCTGTGACACATCCCAGGAAACCTATCCTGACCCAATTACCTCTCTAACCTCAAGAGAAGCTCAAGAGCAAGACTCATCCATGATGTGATTCCACAAACCATGATGGATTTTAGTCAAAGGATGAGTGCTTCCCAGCGCCCAGGGCTTAAGCTGTACATGAATGAACAAAACATGTGGCCCAGTAACTCATTACTAAATAAAGAGGGTAACAGCCGGGCAATGTGGCATCCCGTTAGGACTGACACTGTACTCACCATGAATGAAGTAGCCCTGCTCCTGCCAGATGAGAAAGGCATCTCCCACTGCCGAGAATATGAGTCCTGCTAGGATGCGGCTGGCACTCCGGTGTGACACTAAGAAGTTAATCCCATGAGCCAGGAGGAAAACCCACAGGCAAAAGATGGGCAGACATTTAATGAGGGCACTGAACCAGGATGGGCTGGAAGTTGGCAGCCAGAGGACAAAATAGACACAAGTGGCTTTAAAGAAGGGGACCAGTTTGGGGCCTTCACTCTTCACCTAAAGAAAACAAACATCAAAAAACAAGAAATTAATAGGATCATTGGAAGCATCAGTGGAATAAACTTCCTAACAGAACTGGATTCTTCCCTTTGAAAGTTGCTCTTCCATATGCTGTCAGCTGGCAGTGTTTCTACGTCAAGAAATGCTGGTTGAACTTGACCATGATCCTCTGCCTAGACCTTTGCAACCTTCTCTGCTGAAAACACTTCTCAGTTGGCAGGATGGGCATTGGGTGGTGGATTTGAAGGAGGTTTTAGAACCTCTCCTCTTTATTTGTTCCACTGAAAATATTTAGTCAATTTAGCCATTAGTCAAACTCCTCTGGTGCTCCTTGTCGCCTATTTTGTGTTTAGGCTAACCCCTTTAATACACCTTTCCAGGAGCTGTGAAAATACTGCATGCCCAGATATATCCCAGCAGCAAACAAGCCAGTAAAGGCACAAACCTTCTCTCCCGTTTTCATAAATCCTGCTGCTTAGCCAGTTGCAGATCACCCTGAGGATACAACCTCTCTCCTAATCCATTTTTCCTCTGCCCTGTAGCCTCATGCCTGGCGCTTGCTGTTGGCATCACGAGCATCAAAACTCAACACATCAACCTCCTAGATGATGATGTCACTTCTTCAGCTGACTAATACCAACATCAACCTCGTGTCGCTTTGTTCTAGCATTACACTAATAGTACAGTACTCATATTGCAGGAAGTATTTTTACTTAGGGCCCTACTGTATAAATACAGACACAAAAATGCAGCATGAGCACTTGGCTACTCATAACAAAACCACAGCAGGGGCAGGGCACAGAGCTACGGGCTCCACAAGCTGGTTCTGCACTTGACAAACCCTTAGCTGAGACCACTCTGTACAGTGACACATATTGTGTTCACCCGCCCTCCTGGCATATTTCTGCATTTCAGGGCAGGTGGGGAAAACTCCACATGAGAAACAAAGCTACGAGAAGCAAAGCTATGATTTTATTTTCTCCTGGAGAAGATCTGAGGGCCAAAATAAGGAGTAAAGGAAAAGACTGTAACTGCTTCCATGCCTGCCTGAGCTATGCCCTAGACCTTACAGGAGGCCTGTTTCCTCTTGCACCTAAGGTAGTGCAACCCCCAGAGCTCCCCTGCAAGCAGGGATTCACCCTCAGTCTTCTTATTTCTTTGATCAAGCAAGATTTATTTGCTACATATCACAATGACTTCCCACTAGTCATTGCCAAAGCACACAGAGGCCTCCTGCACTGGAGGACGACATGGGAGAAAATTTGGAGGCATCCAAACTGATTTCACACTGTGAAATCCAAGTTGTCTC
>CM072890.1:1324334-1366834 GCA_037013685.1 Acridotheres tristis
TATTGATTCTGTGATTATAATATTCATAAAAGACAATGTGTTCATGGTTGAACACTGTCATTTATACAGGTTTTATTTTTTTTTATTTTTGAGCATAGTACTTGTTTGAATGCCAAGGTGTTAGTCAGAGAGATGGGCATATAGAAAGTAAAAGATGAATAGGTGAGAAATTTAGCACTCTAATAATGCCAAATATTTCTATTAAAAGTCAAATAAAAAGCTCGTGTGTTTCAGAAGTGTCTGCTCAGAAATACTCACCAACTTGTGGTTAATGTACTTTTTATCTCTCAGCAGGAATTGTTTTCCTATGTGTTTTCTTTGTCCTGTCTCTCCTAGTGATAGCCTAAAGAAACTGGTTGAATTGCACCTTGCAAGAGGCAGGAAAAAAAAATGTTTTCTGTGTAAACCATGAGTGAGAAACTTCATTTAGCTCACACACAAGGAGGAAAACAATGAAGCCTGGCTTTACGAAGCTCTCTTAAGATAAAGGTGCCTGGCAGGCAATACCATTTAATGCTTACCACCTAAATGGTCATTTGTGGTGGGATTTGCAAAACTGCCTAAGAGATTTGGATGCCCAGTTCCCATTAAAGTTAATGAGAATTGGCGGCATCCAAATTCCCTTTGCAGCTTTGAAAATGTCAACCAGCCTTTCAGTGTTTGTGATCATGCTGTATGTTGAGAGAATGTTTCCTACAAGCTCTGGTTTTGTTAGGTTTTTCTATTATGTTCCAGGAGTTGGCTCAGAGTCTGGTGAGAAGCACAGCCACTGCAGTGACTCTCTTTGAGTTTGGGTGAAGGTGTTAACCTTTCTGCTTCACATAGCCTGTCTGGAAATTACACACCCCAGCACTCCCTTCATGTTGCATTATGCTTTGGCCTATTTTGATTTAACTTGTTTATATGGAAAAAGTATTAAGATTTATTAATGAGAAGGTTTTATTTCAGCCTTTAGCGTCCTGGTCTGTTGAGGTGTGTGAGACCCTCATCTGTCTGAAACAGTTTGAAATGCATTAAACCACAGAACATTGTAATGATATAAATTATTTATGATATAATTGATGTGCTCAAACACATAATGAGTCATGAGGATAGATGATCCAAACTCAAGTAAAAGTATGTCATCTATTAGTATTAAGTATCTTTTCAAGAATGCATGATTTCTTTCAAGTTGTGGCTTTTTCGTATGTGATTGCATTTTAATCTTTTGTCAACCACTGCATGCCACACACTTTCAGCTGACCCTTTCATGAAACCATTTATTTCCTTTGATCTCTGGGACCCTGAAATTAACTGGTTTCTCAAAATTACTTTGGTCACAAATTGAAAAGTAAAATTTACATTTTATGGGGCCAATCTTGCAGGTCTTGCTTAGATAATACAGATTTATGCCCCAAGTGTAAAGAATTGTTTTATCCAAGATGCTACGTGGACTTTATCTCATTGTGAGATGCCCCTGCTGGACCAGATTTTCAAATGGTCTTAGTGTTCAACAGCTCTTATTTAGTCACAAAGAAAAAAAAAGTTTAATTCCTTAAAACTTTCAGTGGTGAGGATGGCAGAAACACTTCAGAGAAATTCTTCACATTTTTGGAGTGCTTGAAAGAGAATTGAACATTCTGGAAAACCTAACTTCTTGGTTCTTGGTGTAAATGCATGAGAAAAATGGAAGCTCAGCAGCTGTCACATAGTTCTAGTATCCTTTTTGATGTGATTTACAGTATGTGTGTGTGTATATTTCTACAGTTATGTGTGAAATATTAGATTTTTTTTTTTGCCTTAGCATCTAGTGTTTTCTTCAAACAAAGGGAACACAAAATCAAAGAAAACACTGATCTGTTTGTTTCAAGGGAAAGCACCACTCACCAGCTGTAGAGAGCACCAATGGCTTGATAAAATAAGCTGTGACTTCAAACACAGTAGCTCACATATTGTACTGTAATATACTGTGGGAAGGTTTCTTAGCCAGGAGAAACGATAGATGACTGCTCTGGGCCAAGAAATACCATTTGATAGGTCTCGTGTAGAAACCATTATGGAAGTCTTTTAAAACTAAAAGTAATCTCACAAATTTTAGTGGAAAATGAATCAGTTTGCATGCTATAGAAAATTAATGTTTCTAAAATAAATCTCGTTTTAGCCAACAAATATTTGGCTCCAGCCAAAAGGCAATCAGGGAATGTTCTTTATGCCATTAGTGAAGCAGAGCATATGTTTCTGCTTTATTGGTTGCTGACATTAAGCACACTGATTTACTGGTTTGAAACTGATAGCTGGGCCGCTAGGATTCATTTAATTTGTATTAAGAATTAAATTTTCTGACGCACTTCTAAATTTTAGAAAGTTTAGTAATTTTTTTTTTTTTTTTTTTTTTTAAAACTGCAGAGAGAAGTGAGGAATGTTCTCAAAACAGGATCTTTATTTTGTGGAGCCAGGTTATGTCCTGTGCTCTGAGCTATGGAAGAGACGAGAGGTGTAGCTGTCGTTTTGCAGGACTGTCAGCCAGTGGGCAAGAAGGGAAAGAAAAATGAAAGTCTGCTTGAAGCCCCGTGCTTATGAGCACTCTGGGAGCAGAACCGTGCTCATTTAGGAGTGAGCAGCTCGGTGGGCTCTGCAGACTTTGCCGATTGTTGTGCAGTTACAGGTAACTGGCCAGGACAGGACTCAGGAGATCCCGGCGTGCCTGGGGCTCGGGATGTATGGAGTGACTCCTGACACTCCTGACACTCCCTGTGAGCTCCCTGTGAGCTCGTGTCGTGTCCCAGGCTGCCGGACGGGAGGTCCAGCCCAGGTTCTGGGAGCTGTGGTGGGAGGACCCGCGATAGGGCTGGCACAGGTACGGCCAGAACGGGACACGGGCCCCGGCAGAAGGAGCCGAGTCCCCCAGGGAGGCTGGGAATCCTCAGAACACATCTGACTCCCGTACTGCTCTGGCTGAAAGGTATTCCATGACATCCCCTCTTCCTTTGGGAGTGATCTCAGCTCGGAGAGCCTCGCCTGTGTAGCTGTGTGCACTCTGGCCACTCTCCCCAGTGACCCGGCTGTGGTTGCTGAATTCCGGTGCCCGGCTGGTGACACAGTGGGGCTGGCTTTTGGGGCACGCTCAGCACTGAAAACTTCAGCTTCCAAAACTGCTGGGCCCACCAGCTTTGAAAATTAGATGCAATTTGATTCAAGCACCATTCCTAAAACTGCTGTCCATTTTTTAACTGCTGCAATTGTGTACGTGTCTGTTCCTAGCTGTAAGCACACAGATGTATAAATAAGTTACATAAGCATTCAATGTACATAAAATACTTGGGTTCTACATATTCCAATTCATCTAGGCAGTACAACCCAGCTGTCATTAAACATTATTTTTCCTTTTTTTCAAATGACAGTTATGAAACAGCAGACTAGTCATTCTTTCAAAGACCCAGACCTTGGTTATTGAGATGCTCAGAAGCATCTGTTGATTTTGCTGTGCCTCTATAATGCCAGCCTGAAGGTGCTGCTGATAAAGCCTTCTGAAAAACCTCAGCTTTTAACAGGGATCAAATTCTCTTTATTAGCATGAAAAAAGAGAAATATGTATCATTTGAATTGGATTACAGCTTCTCCAATTCTTACTAAATGTGTCTGGAATTGCAGTAGGTCAATCAACTCTTCCTTTTTTTTCCTGATTTTTGGAGGTTCTTACCTTGTCTGTAAACAGCTAACCTGATAAATAAATATATATATATATTTCAGTGAAAATCACACTTTTTTTTCCGCCTATATTTATGCAGGCAGAATCTTTTCCCCCTTTTAATTGTTTTGTCTTCAATCTAAATTAAGAATGGAATGGTTGAGGACTCTCTTACTATTTTTTCTTAGAGATGATGCTGGGACTTTGATTAACAGAAGAGCTCACATCTCAGTGGAATACAGACACCCCAACTATTGTTTAGCTATCTAACTCCCAATTACACAAATGGCAATTAGGCACTTAAATCACATTTAGATATCTGTATAACTTCAGGGATTTGAGCTAATAGATCTTTCTGTATGACACATTTCTTATGTGGAAAGGAGAATGAGGGAGGGGAGGATGAAGGCAAAAGTGCAATATCAGGTGAATTGATTCCTAGGTGACTTTCCTGGCTGAATATTCACAGCATTTATAAGGACCTCAATGAAATGAGCAGGAAATTAGCCTCGGTCCTGCTTATCAAGTTTGGATATTTCAGAGATCCACTTGACTCTTTTGAGTTCTCAAAAATATAAGTTAAAAAGAGAGCAAACTCTTTAGTGCCCTCGGATTCTTACTTGGTTTCTAAACATTTTTTTTTTTTTTGCATCTTTTTTTCACTGTATGGCTTAAAATAATGTAATTTTTTTATGATGTGTAGGCAAATATTTTCCCCATTCAAAGAGTGTTTGAATAACTGCTTGAAGAAATGTTGAGATTTTACTCAGGTCTTTATTTATTTTTTTTTTTAATCTGGAGATTGCCCAGAAGCGAGGAAGGGACTTGGTGAGCAAGATCTTTTGGCTGCTTTTCGGTGATGATAATAACTGAAAGGAAATTCTAAGCCCCAATTGGAATAATTAATTATAAATTTTTCCATGAGTATTTGGGGCAGCTCTTTTCTGTCACATACAATAATTTAATACTCATTATGAAATTATGGTTAGAATGAGCTTAACAACTTTGCATTGTTGTATTTTCAGTTCAGTTCCCTCTATTACACAACGTTATTTTTCAAGTCAATTTTTTTTTTAAATTGTGCTTTGCCAAATTTTCCTGTTTATGAACTATTCAAAGATAATTGAAATTGCCTGTTTCTCACATGTATCCTATTCATGCCATCTGCTACCTGAAATTTAGTTTGGATACTTGCCATGCCGTTGTAAAGTGTTTTCAGCTTTATTTATTTCTAGTTGACCATATGTTGTACTTATATTTGTGTGTGTTTATATCACATATATATTTATAAAGTGAAAGCATTCATTTATCTTGACTTAGCCTGTTTTACAGCAAATATTATTGCCTCATGATGTCTCAAGTCCAAAATTATTTTCTTTCAGAGTTAGTGAAATTTGGTCTTCATTCAGGACAAAAATTAAGAATTACTGCATATGGCGTAATTTCTGAAAAAATGTCAAGTAAACTTTGAAAATGTGTAAAAGTTAAGATAGTGTAATTGAAAAATATATTCTTGTGCTTAAAACTGCTTATATCACCATTTTGCAAGAAAATTAAATTCCTCAGTAGTTGTATAAGATAAAAATATCCTCTTTCTATCTGAGAAACTGAGTCATGGAAGAATTGGTTTTTATTCATTCACCAGCATGCTTTTCAGGAGTGTGGTGATCAACTCCTTTATTTTCCACCTTCAGTCTAGTGAGGGGAAGCAGCCAGACCAGTCTGTGTGACCATTCAGCAGAGCAGCTCCTGTATGAGCAGTTTTATAATACTGAGGGATTTTTTTTTTTGAGAATTGCTATATTTTCCTAAACACTGGCTTGAACACCAATGCTGTGTGAATATAGGTGTGCAGCACAGCTGAGAGTTGATTTGTTGCAATATTTATCTCCCTTTGTGCACTGAGATGGCATCATTTCCTCCTGGCTGTATCATTCAGGAGTAATTCTTTCTCTTGGAAATAAATTTTGCAGCAGGTCAGCCATCATTTACCTTCGGAATAGTTTCAGAAATGCATGTTTATATATATTTATATGTCTGTATATATAATATGCATTCTGCCCGTGTCAAGGGCTGATAAAAATGTCCAATTTCAGTGCACAGACCTTCACCAGCCCCATCACCATGGCTGGTCATGCATGCTGGCTGTCTGCTCTGCTCCTTTAAAGTTCCTGGGGTAAAGCACTGGCAGTGGGCTCAGAGAAGTCTCTCAGCTTCACTTCTGCATCTGAGCCTGTACAAAGATGTGGCTGGTCAGAGGGAAGTGTTAGACTCTGTCTGCATCCTCACTGGCAAAGCTGCTCTGAAGGTCTTGCAGGGCTGCTGTGGCTGCACTGTTGTCTCAGAGGGAATGGCAAGTGTTTAATCCTGTGCTGGGGAGCATTGCTGTCACATTTCTGCAGAGAGAGAATGCACAAGAATTAGTGAAGGTACAGAGGTAAAGCTCATTACTCCATTCTCCAAAGTATTTGTGACTCTCATATGCATATACTCTGCAAATAAGCTTTTGAAGCCCTATGTAAAACAGTATTTAATTCACTGAAAGCTTTTTAATTCTCCATGAGAGTCTTTAACATCATTTCTGAGAAGAGAACCTTGCCTGCTTTGTACTTGTTGGCCCAAGTCCTCACATTCACCAAATCCAGACTGTCCCTGAGGTGTTACCCGTGGAGCCTGTCTGAGCAGAAGGCATCCTTCAAGAGGTACAGGAGAAAAGAATATGTGTTAGCAGAAAGACTGGATGATCCTAGGCAAAGGAGAAAGAGAAGAAGCCAAAAAAAGAGAACAGAGACAGTAAAGAAGGAGGTTGGATTTCTCCTAATAAAGCCCAGAGTGCCATAAGTGAGTGTTTGCAGATTGGGTACAATGATTTAACCCCACAGCCTGTTTCACTATGAGAGACCATTTTGTTGTATGTGCAGAACCCAGCTTTCCTCTTTCATGAAGAACCCGGTTCCCAAAAACTTTTGTCTTAGATGTGGACATTAGAATGACTTTAAATTTGCTCACTGGTATTTAGCTTGCGGTCACCTGCCAAGCGCGGCGATTTTTGTAGGGTGAGCGCTATTATTTTTCCGGGCTCAGGGTTTACAGTTGTCATCTGATTTGGAAAATGTGGACAGGATGAATGGGTTTGCTCCTTTTGTAGGGGATTACAATAATACACGGAAGCTTGTGAGTGCCTGTGACAGATGTGCTGGCGGCCTGCCACTGCGTGAAGGGCGCGGCTCTGACTGACAACTCGCAATTATGTGATGATGAATGGTTCTGATGTGTGTTCAAGAGAAAACCACTTTTCTAGAAAGTGAAAGTTGTGCATACGGTTCCTATAAAGGGAGTCTTAAGAAAGGCCCTAACTTCTGTTTTTCTGTTGGGATAACCAACTTGGATCCCCTTTTCTGTCAAACTTTTTCTGGTTTGGATAAATAAGGGCCAAACCAAAGTTTATATGGGGAAAATTAGCTTTGGCCCGTTTTGGCTGGAGAAATGCTTTATCTGCGTTTTTAGTCAAACTGACATCATCACTGCAGAGATGTACAAATACATGCACAAAGAAATACTTAAACATATACACATGACTGTGCAGTAGCCAACAAGTTCATCAAAGCAAATCCATCGAGCAAAAAACCACTTTTCTGTTAGGGGTATAATTCCCCCATCAGTAGGACTGTGTAGCTCATGTTAGTGTTAATGGGAGTTTCAGCCACACACTGAAGACAGAATGTACCCACAGATAAATGAGCCCTTTCTTTGCCAGATTTGATCCAGATTTTTTGCAATATGGTGCTGTCGAAGTCACAGCCTCTGAGCAACAAGACAGAGAGAAGGTCAAGTACAGGACCTTGCACTTGGCTCCTTGGCCCTGGAAAATTGTTACAGAATCTAATTGATGTAGGTTTGCTCAGTGTTGCTTTGTGATACATGCACTACATCTCGTAGCTGATATGAATTGCCTAATTTTGGGCAGATCTCTTGGGTAACTTTGCTGGTGATACTGTGAGTTGAAACCAGAACACCTGCAAAACAGGAGGAATTGGGCTTTAAGATTAGGATGACCCCCACCTGGAATACTGCAGGGTGTTCTGGTGTCCCCAAGGTCAGTAGGGCATGGACCTGTTGGACCAAGCCCAGAGGAAGGTCATGGAGTTGGAAAGAGAACTGGAGCATCTCTCCTGAGAAAGCTGGAACTGTTCAGGAGAAGAGAGGCTTTGGTGGAGACCTCATGGCAAACTTCCAGCATCTGGAGGAGTTACAGGGAAGCTGGAGAGGGACTTTTTCAGGAGCAGCAGGGATAGAACAACAGGAATGGGTACAAACTGAAAGAGGGGAATTTAGGTCAGACATTAGGAGGAAATTCTTTACTGTGGTGGGAGGTTAATCACTGGAACAGGTTGCCCAGGGTGGTTGTGGGTGCCCCAGTCCTGGCAGTGTTCAAAGCCAGGCTGGATAAAGCATTGAGTAGCCTGGTCCAGTGGGAGATGGCAGGGAATTGGGACTGGATGATCTTTAAGTGTCATTCCAATCCCTCAACATTCTGTGATTCTGTGTGCTGAGCAAGAAACAGGAGGCTAAAAAAAAAAAAAAAAAAAGCACTGTTTGAAAAATAAAGAAGTCAGCAAAGATAAGAATGTGTGGATCTCTCCAGGTAGAAAATGTATCTTTTTGAATGCAAAATTAGTGGCTTCAGAGTATTTTTCATGGTTTTCTCTTTGGCCAAACTCTACTGAACCTTCTGTTGGACTTCTTGTTGGTCCTTCTTGTTTCTGGAATAAAGTTGTGGAAGCTTTTTCAAAGGAAAAAGAGCAGTCTTGAGTACAGGTGCAACATGCTCATGGTATTCCAATTTTTAATCAAATCTTTGCAAAAGTTGCCATGGTTATAAAGGAGTTGTTGGGCAGCCTGACCCAATGTGCTGATTCCTACATGCCTTTACAGCAAACAATTATCCTGGTTTTCCAATACATCCGTTGGCAGTATTTGTTCTTATTCTCTGATCAGCTGTTTAATAAGATTCCACCATTAGGGCTTGCATCTCTGTCAGTATCCATATTTTGAAATTCTTTCACCTGTAAAAAGAGGAAAGAAAAAAGTAATGAAAACAAATGAGCAAATTTAATACTAACTTTGTAAATATCTGCAGAAAAGTAACAGAATGTGGCAATTTAAATTCTTTAACAGATGTTCTAGAGCTAATTTCTAGTAGTCTTAGATTCTGAGGAGGTCCAGTTAAGAGTTTACAGTGGAAAGGAGATGTTATTGTCTTTGTATAAACCGTGGTTTATAGGCCAATAAACTCATTAGGGAGTTACATTTTGCTGAAGAAGGAAACATATTATTTCCTGTCAGTTAAAAGGCTTTTGGAGAAATCAAAAAAATATCTGGATATGGAATAGTTCACTGAAAGGAATAGGTGTCCCTAAATACAAGATGTTGGCACAATTTTTGAACACTTAGAATTGAAAAATTTTTGAGTTCCTCAAGAAACTTGAGCAATATGACAGTAGAATTAAAAAAAAAAAAAGAATCTGTGTGACTTTCAACATTCATGGGCTGTACCAGCAGCTCTGGGACCTGGGACCAAAGTATCCACTTTTCCTTGGGAAAAGCTCTGCCCTTGCATAAAACCTGCATGTCTTTGTGCAGGCCAAGGTTTGGGACCTCTGGCTCAGGCTGAGCAGTTGTTCCCTACAGATAGCAAGTTATATAACATATATAGCTCTGAAAGGGAAAAAAAGAAAAACAAAAAAGCTTAACTTTTTTTCCCATGCAGCTTAGGGCACTGGTTCTGAAGAATCCCTGAGTTTACTAGAAGCAATTAAAATGTTTCATGACAATTTATTTTTTTTTCCCCAGGGGCTTTTCTGAGGTAGTACAATGGGTGCTGTACATGTAGCAGTAGTAACACCAAACAACAGTCCTTGCCACAGAGGGCTCTCAGACAAATCTTGTAATAGGAGAGAGCAGGTAAAAAAATCTGATTGTTGTGGAAAAGTGGGCACTGCTGACATTGAGTTAGATGTTGATGGAAGGAGCAGCAGTCAGAGTGTGCCACCTGCCCAGCCATACATAAGGTGGTGTAAATTATACCTTGCCCATAAATAAGTGTTTAAAAAAAGCTTCAGGAACCAGAGACATGTAACTTGCAATGTTTGAGATTCTGCCTTCCTGGTGCTCATGATTATATTAATAGTGTGAGGGCAAGTGCAGGAGGAGAGTTCAGGCAGGTTTGCAGCCTGGAGATTAGAGAAGTGTTTAGCTGACAAAAAAGACTGTACAGTTGTCTAAATACAGTAAGTTTTGTGAGTAACAGCAGGATAAAAACTGCAGTGAGATAATTTTCATGTGGAGTAAAGACAGTGGAAATGGAACCAAAGAGATTGATCTCGATTTAATGGATGTAAACACAAATTAGGTGGACCAAACTGATAGCACGTGGAGAACCTGGCAGCAGCCCAAACTTCTGCCTTTGGCTTGATAGAAACAGGCTTTGGCATTGCACATTCCAACAATTGTGAACACATTATTTTTTCTGTATGAAGTCCATCCATCCATCCATCCATCCTTTGTACATAAAAACCTCAGGAATCCTGCAGTGCCCTTGCTGAAGATGCTTTGAAGGGAAGAACAGTACAGGGATAGTGTGAGGATTATTATTGCAATTAAGAAATTTATGGTTGCTGTTGTGAATTTTGTTACTCCTAGAGCACAAGTGCATGAAATAAATGCATTAGTCTGTGATTATTGAATGCAAAAGGAATCAAATCTTTGCCTGGTAACGTATTTGAATGAATAAGGCAGTGCTAGACCTCATCGTGTCTGCACCTTCCTCCTGAGAGGAAGAGGAGGGGCAGGCACTGATCTGTGCCCTGGGGACAGTGACAGGAGCCCAGGGAATGGCCTGGAGTTGGTTCAGAGCAGGTTTGGGTTGGGGTCAGGAAAAGGTTCCTCACCCAGAGGGTGTTTGGGCTCCGTGTTTGGACAGTGCCCTCAGGCACAGGCTGTCACTGCAGGGCCAAGGGTCTGAGTCAGTCCCTTCCCACTCCAAAGATTCTCTGAGTGCAATAATTTTTCAATATTCTGTGTCATCGAGCATGCAAAGAAAGAAATTTCCTGCCTGTCCTGTTCTTTGAAATAAATATATCTAAGGTCATAAACCAGAACTTACAACTGAAAAATCTTTTGTTCTGATAGTATAGAATTTTCCTAAATGTGAAGAAAACAAAACGTCTAAACAATTAAGTCTGTATTAGATTCTTTTGCATTTGGGTAAAGAGTATATCATGAACCAACATTAATCTACAATTTCAAAATTGCTGTGTAGAATTTCATGCATGCTTAAATTTTCTGGGGAGTTATGCTGCTAAAATTCACCTCATAAATTTAAACTCCTTGTAACTATAGAGTCTGGATTAAATCAACAAAAGCAAGAAGACCAAATGTTTAATACAGAAATTGTGTAAATTATCTTTTTTACCTTCAATATAACTTTTAGTGTGGTTGTGGCATAATTGAACCCCACAGACTAGTTCTAGTTCTTTTTTTGTAAGGAAGAGGATTCTGGAAAAGAGAATATTTAGTAGCACAATAGGAATTTAAAATAGCTCGATATAGGTAGTGTGAACTTAACTTTCCCTTCTATGTAGCTGTGAAGATTTAATTGCACAGAATAAGATTTTGTGTATCAGATTATTAAGTATTATTCAATCTCTCAGATGTTTATAAATGACTCCATCCACTTTGATATTTATTGAATTACTCTGTTGCATTTTTTTTGGGAGGATGTTTATGTTGTTAAATTTTCTGCTCCAGCTTTGGAGGCAAAAATTATTTTCTGCTGTGGAGCAGTGTCAGTCAGTGCACAGAAGTGTGGCAGTGCTTGCTCTAAGCAAAGAGGGGACCTTACAGAAATCTGCCAGCCTGTGCCTGGGAGTGTCAAGGTTTGCTCTGTTGGGAGAGCAAAAAGGGATTTATTCTGTTTTGCTGCATCAGGGCAGGGTGCAGCACATGCACTGCTTTATTACCACTAGTGCTTTTATTTGCTCAAGTCCAGTGGGCAGGAGCTATTTCATGTTCTCACTGTCTGTCATTTGGAGTGATCAGTTCTCTTCAAATTGGCATTGTTTCCAAATCTGGCTACGAAATCTAATTTATAAAAGTCTGTTTATACACCTGTGTTTATAACCACAGGTTTAAACAGGTATCAAATCTTTATTTTTTCACTATGTCTGCATAATTCGTGAAAGCTTTCTTCAGCTGCCCCACAGAACTTAAAACATATTAAAATGAAAGCAAATTTTGTTTCCATGTAGGGAAGTATAATTGTTTTTATATGAATAAGCAATAGTTTTTCCTGAAGAAGAATTCTAATTCACTGACAGGATGATCCTCCATGAATGTGAAACTATCCAATAACTTCTTATGTTCTTACTGTCAACTTGAATCTTTGGTGTCTATTAATTGCTTATTATTCAAGCTGTGCTCAGAAGAGATGGATATTACACAATTGACTCTGTTGGGTTTTTTTTGTTGTTTTTCTTTTTTCCCAGAATATTCAGTAAAATGTGCTACAAATAAATTATCTTCTCAAAAATCTTTATTAAGAGGAAAAAAAATGTAGTCAGGATGCCAACATCACAGGTGTGAGACTAAGAATATGACTTTAAAAATGGCTTTGATTTCTTGGTTGTTCAGCTTGAGGTGCTTAGGCCCTGATTCTTTTCCAGGGGACCTAACTTTGTGCAGCAGTTTATATATAGTTATATATATTATAGCCTCCATCTTTACATTTACTTTACATTGACACAGCTGCAGCTGTGAATGTTCAGCAGTTCCTCAAATAAAGCCCCAAGTTTTTTTAAATTGAGCTCCCAGAGAATGAAACTGCGACCCATCATTTCTCCTTTTGCAGTTTCTCCCTCATTCATTTAGTTTCTTTGAACTTTTGCAATGCAACACAGCCAATGACTGCATGGCCAGCAGCCTCATTTGCTCTGCAGCTCCAGTTTCTGCTTTCATCTGGGATTATCCCATGTGCTGAATATAGCAAGAATACTATGCAAAAATTGTGTACATTTTAAAAAATATTTAAAGAATATATCATAATGTACACAGGGGCTGAATTAGGATTTCCTGGGGAACGTTAATTCTAAGATTTCCATATCTTTCCATTACTTGACTTTAAAAAATTAATAATGTCCTTTTATAGGAATAAAAACGATGGTTAATTTTCTCCTCTATGTATATAGGGAAATGAAAATGGGAGAATATTATTCTTGAAGACATTAGTGCCTTCTTTTCTAAAATCTTTTCACAGCTATTATTCCAGAGATATATATCCATGGCAGTACTAGGTTAAAGTTTGAACTCCATGATCTTAGAGATCTTTTCCAACCTAAATGGGTCTTTAAGTGTATGGTTAAGTAGACTGGTGCTTGTGAGATTTGTAAACCTTTTAATGCTCTCTTTGTTGGAATTAGCTCAGGAAAGTCTCGCTTGATCGTTATTTGTGTTTATATAGGATAGGATAATTTGTTTAAGTCAAAATTTTAATAGTAAAAAAGAGGCTGCAGAAGTGATTTTGCCAGTGTATTTTAGTGTCCTGGGAAAGATTGAATCATGTGCCATAGAGACCTTCAGAAATGGTAACTAGAGAGGAGATTCTAGCTATTGTTTTCATTCCTTTGCATCCCTGTTTGAAGTCATTCCAAATCAAGAGCATATTATTTTGCTTTCTTTGTATTATACTTTTACATACAGAAACGCTTAAGGATTTCTCATGAAAAATTCTTTTTGTTGTACAATTGTTTTAATTTCAGAATATTTTATGTACGAGCTGAGTTAAGATTTTTTTTTTATACACAATATTAAGAAGCCTTCAAATAATTAAACAGATGTTTATTACTGCATTATTAGGGTAATGAGTAGAACATGATTTGGGGGAACAAAGTAGAGGTCTTTTGAATCATTCAGGTTTTGTTCATAAGTCATCTGGCGTCACAAATTTTGCAAGGAACATTAATCAGTTTAATAGAAACTGATTTTCCTTGCTTTTCAGGAAGTCCCCTCACTCCCATTCCCTCAGTTCTCTGAAACTAACCTGGTGTGAAGGAGCCTCCACACTTTTGGTTTTTGTGCTGCCTTTTGTTTAAGAGGCTTTCAGTCCTCAAAACTTTGCTTAATATTTTAACATAAAGTTTTCAGAAGTTCTACCTTGTTAAAAGATACAATACTCAGTTGGCTTTACACTTGATGGGAGAAGGAGAATAACAGAAATGTCTATTTGTGCTACCAGAGAATTTCTTGAGTTCAGATGGGATCCTCTACTTGCTTCAGCTTGGTCTAAGAAGAGTTGTTCAGAGAAAAGAAAATTTTCCCCCCTGTCCTTAATACAATGTCTGGGTTTAGTAAATAGCTGGACACAGGCTGGCATTCCACCTGCAACTTCTTGAGCTACTAGGGAAATTAATTTTTAAAAGAGAGATGTTCCATTTCTAAAATGCATCTGGTGCATGATTTTTTTTTTTTCCAGGGCGGTTTAACAAAGAAACATTTAAATGTTAAACTCTTAATATTTGTTTGAGTAATAAGGAGAAGAATGTCACTTCAGCTGAGAAGTGTTTGAGAAGAGTGGATGCCAGAGATGAGAGTGAATTGTTTGGGGTTATAAAAAGGCTGTAACAAGGTGCAGAGCTATGAGATTATGGGAAAGGATAATTAGGCCAAATATTGGGAGAAGTTTCAAATCTGTTGATCACTAAGTAGGCTGTGATGGAGCTGTGCTGATGAATTCTAGCTCAGATATTGGCTTGGTCTGTTCTTCTCCACTCTGAGGGAAAAAAAAATAGAGACAATCTAGAGCTGATGTGAGGGCAAAGAAAATAATGAAAATTGAGATCTGCTTCCATTAGCACAACTTTCTCCTTTCACAAAATGACAAATATTGCAAATCCTATTGATTTCGTTACTTTGTTAGTGTGTATGTAGCAAGAGACAGGAAAATAAGTGTATCATTCTCCTTTTTCATATCAGTTTATATAATCTTTTGCCAGGCATTGCAAGCAAATTGTGCTCCCTTTTTCCTCTCTATCCCTGATTGCTGCTGTTTAAAGCCTAAAGGGATTTTCTCTTGCCCATATTTTATGTTCACTTGGAAAGAAAATAGAGGTGCAGATACTTAGAGAATAGGTGAATACATGTAATATACTGTGTGCTACCATTGTAATGCAAATAAGGGAAGAACTTCAATGAATGCAGCCAATCTAACAGTAAAATATAGCTTATCATGGAATGGAGATTTTAAGTGGAGGAATGAAATGTACATGTAATTTTAATAGACTTAAAAGATATTTCTCTTGTACTAATATGCCAAAACATTGCATCCAAGCAATTACACTGACACTTGAGAAAGCTTCTTTTGACATACAGAGTGTATTGTCTAGTGCAGTGTTCATGAAATTAACATTTTCCTGAAGTAATCATATACAATTAAGTGACCAAATAGTTCTGAGGCAATACAACTGTATTTCACAGGAACTAAATATATTTCTTCACACTGATCCTGCATGTTTTAGTTGAGCAGTCATTAGCATGTTTATAATGGTTCTAATTTAGCACAACATTTTCTGAATTTCATCCTTGAGTCATTTACAAATTGTTCATATTGAGTAAACAAAGGAAACAGATTGCATTTTATACTTAGTAATTTATCTGAAAGAAGAGGGGAGGGTTAATTGTCTGAAAGTTTTGCTCTGTTTGGGGAAGTGATTCTAGTCTTGCCTTGCTTGGCACACAATGCTTTTTTCCCTCTGTTCTAGGGGAAAAAGGAAAAAAAAAAAAAAAGAATGGAGGAGTGAGTAAAATGAAAAATTAGGAGCAGGACAAGATTTGCCACTCCCAAAGGGGAGTGTGGAGCAGAACTGGAGCTGGCACGAGATTATCTAAAACAGTTGGTGCATTCCTTAATGATCAAGTGCTTGAGAAGGCCAGCTCTCTCTCACAGAGCATCTGTGTTGATGTTTATATCAGTGCCCTGCTGTATGGGAAAAGCACGCTTTCTCTTGTTGCTTTTCTAAAAATAGGATGGCATATAGCATTGTATGAGTTATTTTAAGAGAACAAAAACATTTGCAAGGTTAAAGGTCCTGCTTTTTAATAAATAAATAAAAATAAAGGTCAGGACTGTATCTCGGGCTGTTCTTTCCATGAAATTCAAACTGCTTTTTATCTAGAGTTTTGCACTGGGCAGAATTCTGCTCTTTGCACTGCAGAGTTCCTGTTGAAACAAACCATTTTAGGCAGAACTGGGAGAAGTTCAGACTCGACAGTTTTTTCCCACTGGCTGCATCATAAAAAGCAGGTCTGGAAACCACCCCCAGCCAAATTCCAGTGTTTCTGTTTAGAATGTCTGTTGTTTCATGCAAGACCTAGACCATTCAAGTAGTGCAAATGAATTCAGAGGAAAACCAGAACATTTTAATGCCTAATTATTTTTAGTGATCTTGGAGAGTTTTAATTAAAAGTTAAGAGACCTCTCCAAGCTCTTACAGTTCTAATTTTATCATATTGTGGAAATCTTGTCACTATGAAAAAATGTGCAGCAATTGGCAGGTCTGCCTGGTTCCCTGTCCTAAAGCAAACAGTGTTGGGTAGTCAGATCTCAGTTGCATTTCCATCATTGCTCTTGCAAGAGAACATATTTGGAAGTGTTCTTTGCTTTTTTTTTTTTTGTTTGTTTTTGTTTGTTTGTTTGGGTTTTTTTTCCTCTCTTTTTTTTAAAAAACTTTGTAAAAGTTGGATAGTAAAGAGTCAATATGAGAGGAGGGTGTAAGTGACTGGCTAGGATTATTTGTCTCCTTAACATCCCAAGCAAGACATAGAATTTAGGAAAGATTTTAGGAAAGATTTGATTTTATTTTATATGTAGTTTGCAATAAAAAAAGCAAAAGGAATTAGCATCTTTTCCTGTTCTAAATGTCACGTTGCTCATTTTTGTGTTGTGATTGTATTTTTTGCTTTTCAAGAACTTGAATTTGGAGAGCTTATTGAATGGAGAAATTCTGTAGAAGTTGGCCAAACAGATCAGTTCGCTGGCTAACAATGTGTCGAAATGTCTTATATTTTAATTTTCTGTTAGACCATGACAATTAATTATTTTACAAGAATGATATGGAAATTGAGAGGGATGAGAGGAGATTCTCCTGACCTCCACTGACAGCAAGATTGAAGCCAAGCTGCTCATGAGCAAGAGGCAGTGGCAGTATATTGCAAATAGGGATGTTAAGCCTTCAGGCCGATTTTTGATTAATTTTGTATTGTTGCTGTCTCCTTTTCTTTTATTTAAAGTTTATCGAGACAAGAAAAGGATAATTTGTGTTTGAAAGAAGAAAAAAGGAAGTATGGCAACAAAAAAATCTCTTTTAGTAATGTTACACAAATGTTACATCTTTGGATTAAAACAGAATAGATTGTATCATCCAGCAGTTAAGTTTCTAATAATCATGGTTAAACTGTATTTTATTTTTCGAGTAGTGAATGAAAACATGAAGTCCTCAATTTAATCTTGAATTGTTAGAAGATTAAAAAATTGTGTTCTTTCAAAGTGAATTAAATTAACCTCTTGCTTTTCTATTTGATACTGAAATGTTAGAGTTTGCATATAGTCTTGAAACACATAACATGAAGCATGAAAATCAGGAAATATTTTTAGGATTTCATTCTATACTGGGTGGTTCTTTACCTCAAGGAAATCTGATTGGCAGTGAACTCACAAAAGACACATAAGCAGGTTGTTGCCATGTACTCAGAGAGGGATCTGTTCACTAAAGGTCCCAACACAGGTGTATTAAAACTCATCACAGATTTTAAAAAAAAAATCAGTTTTCTGAGTATTTCACAATTTTAACGACTGGATCTAATAATAGCAACAATGGACCTGCTGTTTTAGTTTAGTTGTAAGTAACAAAGATGGACTAGAGCAAATTTAAATTCTGCTTGACTATTATTCAGAAATTTCTGCACTGATTTAATTTAGAATTTTTCTGCTTAGAAGAGGATTTAGTGCTCTGTGAAAAATATTGAAACAAATCTTCCTCTTTTAGATCTGTGATGTATTGAGTTGTTATTATTTTAGATTTCATGTCCTTAACTTCACCCACTTGAAAAAAACCACATTTGCACTTGAAGCATGGGGTGAGATGGGCAAAGGTGCAAGAGGAAGCAGGCCAAAAATGGTAGTCACTGTAATGTTAATTTGCATTTTAGTTGGGTTTTTGGGGAAAAAGCAGCTCTTCTATAGAAAGAATCAAGTGCAATCCCCCTAGCAAGCACACAAATGTCTGTCACAAAGAGCTCATAATCTTATTTAACATTCTTTCAAAGAAAAAAAACCCACACAATACTTTTTCTCCAACAAATATTTCATAGGTGCTGGCAGGCTAATTCCACTTGTGCTGTTTTTGTTACACAGACTTGAATGAGGGGGATGTGAACTCATTTGACAAAGGCTGCTCAAAGGACACCTTTGCTCCCTTGGAGCTGAAGGCCAGTAAATGTGATGAGAGTAGCTCAGGGAACACAGAACATGGGAGATGGAGGAACTTGCAAATTGATATTTAGTCCCAAACCCTGCTCCAATGTGATGTTTTTATGCTTGACAATATCCACTAAATTATAATAGGATAATAGGACTATTATAATAGTCCTGAAATAGAGACAAAGGTGCCTTAATTCTGTAACATCATTCTTCTGAAATTCAGAAAAGAGCTTTATCCTCCTCCTCCTGAGGATCTGATCATGCTTTAGAGCAATTTCTCTTGCAGCATGCCTGATTTCTCTTCTAAATCCTCTACCTTGTCTCTCCCAGTGCCTCTTTCCTTGAGATGTAACAATTCAGATGCACGTAGAAATATGTCACCCATACCTCTATACCTTTGATTGAATTATATTTCTGTATTGTTTATGAACTTGCTGTGCATTTGCAATCATTATTAATAAATCAATGTGCTTTTGTCTTCTGTCACGAAGTAATGTGTGTATTCAGAAAGAATTGTATGCAAAACAAGTCATGTTTTAGAACTCCTATCATTAATAATTATCAGTTTGCAGTATTGTTACAACATGTTTTGAGGGAAGCTTATTATAAAAGAAATAACAAGGCACTGCACAGTAGAAAGAATAAAGACAGTTCAGTTGATCACTGGTATAGGTGTTATAAATATGCCAGTCTGTTCTATAGTGTTTTATTAAGTCTCAAAAAGTCAAAGCTGATTTGAAATAATAATGTCTGACAGTCAGGGCTTTGAAGTTTTGCTGCTGCACTCTCACATTTAGGTTTTCTTTTATGTATGACTTTACCATAAAAAAACAAAAACTCACACATGGCATGAACGTATTTTTTTTTTTTTCCCTCTGTATTTCAAAGAAAGTAATAGGAGGCTACTTCAGTGAATTAAGAGGAAAAAAAAAAAGGAACAACTCCCCGAAATCAATGAGGATAGGTACAGGCCACTGTCAGGTCATACAGTATTCATGTAAGCTATAGCTGGGGTGAGTAACTTGTTGAAGAATGCAAAAGTGAAATTAAAAGGAAAAAAAAAAACCAAACAGCAGAACTGAAAACGAGGGAGAATAAGGATGAGACAAGAGGCAGAAGCTGTTCCTGATTCAAACAAGATGACTTTCATTCAGCCACAAGAGCTGGAGAGCTTGGCTGTGGTGGCTCGTTCTCCATCACTGGCCGTGCAACAAAGAGCTGGATTCCATCCATTCCATGACTGATTGATTACCCCACGGACAAATGTTAATTCTTTTCATCGATGCTTTGTCATTGTGAAGAGATCCTTTTCATCTAACACCTAGGGTTTTTTCCCCCCTCAGCTTTTTTTTTTTTTTTCCCCTGATTATATATATCTTTTAACATCCTCTTCTCATTCACCTTTGCAAAACTGTCATGTCTAACAAGATTCTCACAGTACTTTAAACTCCTTTAGTTTACAATTAAAATTGCTAACTAAGTATGTAACAAACCGTGATATTAAATAATACTCAATGATTTAATTTAGTCATCATAATTATACTTAACCTGTTTGCTGTCCTTGAAGGAAATTTTTTCCTGGTTCACAAGAGAAGAATATAAAGGAAGAGAAGCTGTGTGGTTTTTTTTAATAGAATAAATTGCTCCAGTGCAACTTCACGAGTTTGATGCTACATGTGCCAGTGGAAAATATGCTACTTTGCAGCATAAGCCTAACTGTGGTTTATAGAGTCAGTGAGAAGAGCTAAAAATGTATAAATGCTAATTTCTTTCATTGCTTCTTTTATAATTGTCTCTAGCAAGAATACCCCTGAATTTTGGGAAAGTCGGGATGCAGAGGGGTTTGGAGTGGTGCAGAAGCAGTGCAGGGAGATGATGCAGTGCAGATGTGAATTTCTGTCTTCACTGCTCCTTTCTTCCCTGCTCAGAGCCGGGTTCCAAGTCGAGGTTTTGTTTCTATAACGAACCAAATCAGAAAAGGAATCAAATATGGATGAAGACATTTTACTGATGTCAGAAGATATCTCTGTAGATTTTATATGTCTGTAAAAATTAATTTTCGGTGCAGATAGAAGAAAAAAAAAATCCCCTCCTGATTCACAAACCTTTTCAAAATGTGTGTTTGTGAACACGGAATACAGAACTTGAGGGGAGTCACGCCTTTCAAGTATAATTATATTATATTATATTTGGTTTTGGGTCTAATGTGGAGGACCTGCAGAGGGCTTTAACCACATAGCTTTATTTTAAATTGGAAAAATTATGCAGAATAAACATGGTCATTGAAAATTTACCGGATTTTCACAGCGCTACTTTTGCAATGATATAAAAAAGTTTATTAAAAAGCTCATTGTGTAATCATTTTTGTAATCCTCCCAATAGCAAAATACAGTAGCTATAAATTGTGTGGTCAGATCCAGAACACGGAATTTGAATGAGGTAGGGGTGTTAAAAGAACTTTCTTAAGGAATTTTTCAGCCATTTGTAGAGAAAAATTCTAACTAGCAATGTGATTATATCAAAAAAGCACACAAATAGACCTGTTTTCCTATCTAGCTCTTTCCCAGTCTGTCTTTAAAAATACATTTTTTGCCCTTACATAATATAAGAACACTACAGATAAGCATGGGTGTTCTTAGGAACAGTGAGGGAAGAAATAAAAGAAGTGCTTTTCAGGAAAGTATTTTATCAACTCCAGTAATATGCTAGTTATTTCTTTTATTTTTTCTTTCTTTATTGAAATCTATTTTTTTTTTCTTTGTGTGAATTGAGGAAAGCATCTTAATTAAAAATAGTAGAATATAAAACTTATAGCAAACATCAAAATAAAATTCTAAAGCTTTTTTTTTCCGGGATGTGGGGTCTGAAATTTTGGCAGGGGAAAAACACAGAAACCTCTTTTTAAACGAATCATGATATCACAAAAAAGGCCAAATTATAATGTTCTATTGATAATTGATGGTTATTTCTTGATTCTCCTATTATCAGGCCAGAACTCATAAAAGTAATAAGTGCCTGTTATTGTTAAAAGTAAATTGTTATTATATAACTAGTATTTTAACACTGCCTATTGCAACTTACTGCTCCTTAATTTTGTCTCTTTCATAGAAAGATATAATTAGTAAATAAATTAGCTTTTCTGCTGAAATATTACTTCAAAAATATTTATGAGCTGTGTTGTCTTTCCGTGGAGGCTTCCACGGTGAAAATGTGCTGCAATTAAAACCTGATCTTTGATCTCTTGGTAGTTACAGTTTGGTTTGCTTTCAACTGGTTTTTGTTTCGTTTGGGGGTTTTGTTTGTTTGTTTATGTCAAGTGAGTTAAACTAATGAAATTTGAGGCTGAAATGACTCGTACCCTCAAATACAATTGGACATATGACAATTTTCTCCCTCAAACTTCTCCCTGAATCTTTAACTCCTCCTTTTGTGACCTCTTTGAATGTCTCTCCTCCCTCTGAGTATTTTTGGAATCCTCTGAAGCAGAACAAACTGTTACCCGTTGCAATGATATGATCTGTGTTGCCATTCTTAAATCTGGGCTTTTTGCTTTTGCTTTCACATGTGTGAGTGCTTCTGCTGGGACTGCTGAAATGAGAATTTCAGCTGTGATTTGACCTTAATCTGCCAGTAATTCAGTGGAAGTTAACTTAGACTGAATTCTGCCTTCTCCTACAAGGCACTGTTAATTCGTGACTGGAGTAGGACCCGAACTAAAATAATTAAAATTTGGAATATTATTTGGCAAACGGGGCCTAAGAGCTTCCAAGGAGTTCAGCACAGACATTGTTGGTGAGTCTGCCTACAGGTGAAAGTAAGCATAGAGAGTTTAACAGAGATTTTATTATTGCTAACTGGGAAGGAAAACGAGGTGTTGAGTCGTTGGTGAAGTTTTCTTGATAATTGTTTAGAAATCTGAATTGTGCTTCTTAAAAGTCATAAAAACCCACACCACATTACCCACTGAATCACAGAACGACCTGGGTTGGAAGGGACCTTAAAGATCATTTTATTCCAACCCCCTGCCGTGGGCAGGGACATTTTCCACCATCCCAGGCTGCTCAGAGCCATCCAGCCTGGCCTTGGACACTGCCAGGGATGGAGCATCCACAGCTTCTGGGGAAACCTGTGCCTGTGTCTCACCACCCTCCCAGTAAAGAATTTTCTCCTAATATCGAATCCAAACCTGTTCTGTCTCAGTGTGAAGCCATTCCCCCTTGTCCTGTCACTCCTTTCTCTTGTAAATAGTCTCTCTCCATCTTTCTTGTAGGCTCCCTTCATAAGAATTTCCAGCTTAAAAATCACCTTTTCTGGGTATGTGCAAGGTTATCTATAATTAGACATCCGAGCCAGTTTAATTTAGGAACTGAAAAAACCCTTTAGAATATATTGAAGCCTGTTATGCTCAATGTAAAATTTTGTAGTGAGACTGGGGTCTGATCACAGGAACTTTACCAGGGCCAATCTTTTTACTTTGTGCAAAGTGCAATGACTTCAGTGACAGCTTTGCCTGCAGAAGGGCTCCCAGGCTGGGGCCAAGCCTTGAGATGCATTCTGAGGTTCCTGTGACGAGAGCTGATCCTCTAATCGTTGCATGTTGTTTATAGAGCACTGAGAAAATTTCTGATACTGCGAACATCGAATATGTAGAGTGCCTTCATGAATTCCATGGAGACATTATGTGAATAACTTTTGCATTGACATGGGTATAAAAATGGGTTTCAGATGTCACTGTGTGCCAAATTTCCAAAAAAAGCTACTAAATCCTCATGTATAATTTCGAGTGTACAATCATTCTCAAATGAAAAAGACAGAATTCGTATATATACATTGGCAATCTATGCATGTAAATTGGCAGTTAGCATGCATAAATCCTCAACGAAGTTTTCCTTTCAATTAGACCCTTGTTAAATCCATAGTAACTCCATTAACCTCAGGGGAATTACTTTGGATTTAAAATGCAGTTAAATAAGAACTCTCTTTGGCTGCAAGATCATTTCTTTTCTCAGCTATGGTTCGACTGGTACTGGGAGAACAGTTTTAAAATGAAGGTGGTACCTGTTTTCCTGTAAGAATATGTTTCATAATTCTTTCTTTCTTTTTTTTTTTTTTTTTCCAAATAGATTCATCCTGTATGGAAAAGCTACTTTCTAAAGACTGGAAGGAGAAGATGGAAAAATTAAACACAAGTGATCTCCTTGGAGAAATTAAAGGTATCTCACTAGATCAAATTTTCAATGTTTGCATATATTTTAAGAAGGGGATTGAGGATTTTTGAAAGTTCAGAAAAAAGAAATAGCTGTCATGACTAGAGGGTGCCATTCTTCCCAGGCAAATCACCCTGATTTTTTAATGTTTATCTTTGAAGTGATGGATGAGTGTGCCAAAAAAAGTGGAGAATGTCCCAGTCAGTTGTAGGCAGTATCAGGGATGCTTTCACAAACCACCAGGGCAGTTACATGAGTTCACTGACATCAGCCCTGTAGCTCTGAGCAGAGGAAGAGGAAGAAATGCACAGCTCCCAGTACTTGGTGCTGCTTCTTCCCAGTTGCACAAACTGTGTGTAGAAATACAGATTATAAAGGGTGGTCATTGTGTCATTGCTATTCTAAAATCTTTGATTCAACATTGAAAAAAAAAAGAAATTTCTGTTAATCCCCTTATGCAGAGGAAGAGCAGGTCTGGATAAAATTTGGGACTTAGTGAAATCAGTGTGAAATTTGTTGGACGTGTGGGCAATAATTTCCAATATTCTCATTATTTCTTCAGCCAGCATCCTGGGAAAAGTAGAATTCTCTTGACAATTAAGTACTGGACAGAAAACTTGAAGTCTTTTCCCCCACCCATCATTTCTTCCATGTATTTTCTTAGTAAGAAGAAATTCAGTGTTATTGATTAAGCAACAAATTTAACATGTTCCTTTTTTTGGTGCTGTGAGAAGGGGTCATAAGACATTTTTGAGGAGTACACAAAGTACCCAAGATTTATCTCTTTTCATTTGTATAATTTTGTTAAATTGCAACTACAAAGGTGTGGAAACAAAGAGTCATGTACATAATGCTAAGAAATCTTTTCTGTAAAATTCTTTTTAAAAAGTATTCTGAAAACAAAAATATTCTATTTGATGAAAATTGATGCTTGGGGATTTAAATTTACACTGGTGAAATTCAGGATAGTTAATTTTTTTTTTTAATTTTTATTATACAAGTAGATGAAAGACTGGCTTTTTTAAATAAGTAAGTTATAATTGGTTCCTTCAGGACCAAAAATCTGTTGGATTCTCCTGATTTTTCTGGCAGAATTATGACAATCCATATATGTTAGGCAGGTAAGAAATCCCATAGTAATATCAGTGACAGAAACATTGCATAAAATTTTGCAGGAGCATGTTAAAATTGACTGCAATAAAATCCCCAAAATTGTCTTGAAATCACAATCTATTTGAAGCCATATTGTCTCTTAATAGTGTGGAAAACATTGAATGCTAGTTGAATTATTATTGTCTATTAATTGCAAAATATAGCTACTTAGTCTTTAAATAGAAACTACTTGAATGCTATTAGCGAATCAAATTTAAAAGAGGTGGCATCTCTAACAATGCAGAATAATGTTCTTTATTCTTTTCTATAGAATGCTTTCTAATGGCATCTCATTTATGGGAAAAGGAAGGTTTGTTTCTCTGGATTTACATTGTTCCTCCTGTTTCCTTAGCGTGTGTGTTCTCTGCACAGTGAGTGGGTGGAGTTCTTGCCTCTCATCCTTTTCTCATCTACCTACAAAGCACTCTCACTCAGATTTGGAAGAAATCTCGACCTTTTCCAGGGGAGTAGCCTATTAGCTATTAAAAAAAAAAAGGATCATCAGATGAGGCTCAGCAGATTTCTGTGTTGCCAGTCCCTCAGTTTGTTTCCACAGCCCCATCTCCTGTGTAACCTGTCCTTAAGCTGTCAAAATATCTGCAGTATTCATCCTTGCTGCTTGTTGGCTTCCAGCAAGATGTGATGCTGAATCTTTGCTGCTGCTGCAGCTGCATTTAATTTTTTAAAAACAGAGCCAACATGGGAGACAAATAATGGTTGCTCTTATGTTGTGCTTTGCACTTCAAACCTCTTGACAAAGGCATTAGTGTCATTTTATAGAAGAAGAAAGTTAGGTGCAGAGTTACAGAGCTGGAGTAGGAGCAGGTCTGAAGTGGGAATCCTTCCTTTCCTTTGGGCTCCCAAACCCATTGCTAACCAGTCTCCAGGCTGCCAATAAAACCATTATTAACCCAAGAGTCTGCTATTAACTCCTATTAGCATTTGTGTACCTTAAACCAGCTCAGAAAGGACCAAAAAAAAAAAAAAAAAAAGCAAACCCCAAACAAAAAACCATCTAGTACATGGCAGCATGAAAACTTGATTACACGAAGGAAACAAAACAAAGTAGGGGAAGCATACTTTAAAATAAATCCTTCCATTGTTCAAGGTGGTAGATTCCAATCTAGAGTCAATCATGAAGTTCATTTTCATAGTGATGATTGAATTTCCAGCCAGGTAACTGGCAGGGCATTCTGGGATCTGAAAGAACTACATTTGAAAATCTGTTGTCTTTGGGGGGTCAAATATATTTTTCCTTAATTTCCATTAGACTCTAAATAATTTTATTGAATTGCCCTTGTGCAGAATTTCCACTCATATTACTGGGAGCCTAACTTAAAGGCACGAAGTGATGAGGTAAAAAAATGAATAAACGAGTCTATTAGGGGGGGAAAAAAAGAAAAATCTTGATTACAAGAAAGGAAGGTGTGGTCCTGTGAGGAACTGCTCTTTGCACTGACTGTTACTGGGAGTTGTTTATTGGAGAGAGAAGGCGTTGTTCTCACTAAGGATAACCTGAGCACATATTCTCCCTCTGTGTGTGCACAGCCACAGCCCTCCCCCTGCAGTGAAAGACTGGCATCTTGGTTGTGGGAAGGCAGTTCACTAAGAATCAGTGCCAGAAAAAAAAAAAAAAAGGATGAAAGCAGGGAAAAAAAAAAAAAAAAAATGTACCACTGACACAAACTGTTTCTATTCATGTTTGGGAAGCACACAGACAAGAAGAAAAGATAATTGGCTGAGAGAAACAAATAAAAACGGTATTTTCTTGCTTTACCTTCTATATTTAGAACACAATAGTGTTAATCAAGATATAATTATAAACTATATCTATTAATTCAGACAATAGAGGCCAATACAAAAGTAACAAACAGTGAATAATTCATTTTTTTCTCAGTGTGGGATTGTTCCTGTTCACAATTATTCTTGCATAGTGCGCTTCACTTGTAAAATTGCTTTTTCTGAGTTTCTTTATTAGGATTTCAGTTATTGATAATGGTCCAGATTCTTCCTTGAATTGCAGCCAAACAAGCCATTGACTTCAGGGAGGTTGCATGAAACTGAGGAGAATCTGGCAGAATGCTTTGTAGCCAAATTCCAGTGGTTAAATAAGTCTGCTTGTTCATTTGATATGTTTATAAATGCAACACATAGGTCAAATTTTCAAAGGTCCCTGAAGCAGTTGACCTGAGTTAAATGCCTTGATCACCTGGACAAAAAAAACCCCAGAGCTGTCTGTGCAAATCATTAGATTGTATGCTATTTGCCAGAGCGTGCATGCAAATAGATTTATTTAAGGTATACAAGCAGTTTGTTAGGCTTACATCTGGCTTTTGCAGCATTTGGTTTCTTTTGTATAAAAATTAGGATCAGGAAATACTTTTCATTCGAATTGTTGTTATTACATATTTGAATAAACAAAGCGAGGCAGGGCTCTTCTCTCGATTTCCAGACATTTGGGTGCTTGGAGTCCTGTCCTCACCCTCCCTCACTGCATGCATTTCTGTTGCTTGGTTATCTAGTTTTTCTTCAGCAGCCACAGCTAGGCAGAGTAGCATCATTTATCACTATCCAGAGTCTGTTTTAAGTTTTCTCTTTCTGTTCCAAATATAAATCTCAGGAACAGCCCGGTCTTGCATGCATCAGGCAGTTGTCCTGCTGAAATAGCCCTCAATGGTCTTTCTCAGCACGCAGAGCCTTTGAAGATCAAATCAGAAAGGTCAGTCTTTAAGTAACTTAAGCAATGGTGTTCTGGTGGAAGGCTCAGAATTGGTCCAGCAGCCTGAGAGTGACTCCTGTGCTGCAGGTTAGTGCTGCCCCTTCCACCAGGGCTGTTTACAACTGGACTCCCTGCATTTATAGGCTATTTATATTTATATTTCTATTTTATTGTGGCTCGGGTGTCACATGCTGCCTTTGTACAGTAGACTCTATTTTGGGGAGGTGAGTGATTGATGCCCGTGGCTTTATCCAGCACAGAATTTCAGTTTCCATGATGCTCCCCAAATCCTTTTAGGTTTGCTGCTTTAGCAATAAGAGTCTGAGCCCCCTGTTTTTGTGTGGCATGTGCACATTTAATGGCCTCAAAATGTTTGGGTAGGTGGGAGACACCGGTCCTGTTTCCTAGGAAAAGTTGAATTTAATATAATGAAGCAACTTCACTCGCTTGATAGTCTTGTAAGAGATCCACAAATAGTTTTGGAAAGGATATTTGTCCCTGGTAAGGAAACAGAAGAGACACGAGGAGTTGTTTTCTAGGAGCATTTTTTGTGTGTATTAATGACTGGAAGAGGACAGTGAGGCACAAGTGTTTGAATGCAGTAATTTAACACTCTCTGTTTCTGGAATAGTCTTGGAAAGAGTCGTGCATGAATGAATCCTTGAGAAAGTTGTGGTTTTTACAGTGAATTAATTTTTTAAAAAACATGCATGATTTACAAAACATTTTAAAATGTTAGTTTTGCTTCTATTTTATAGGATTTGTCTTCACAGATGAGCTTTCAGGTGTTTCTTGCTGCACTATATCAAATGTGAAGTCCATTTTGAGGAAAATAAATCTGTTTTCCTTTAGCCCTGATCAACACCGTAGTCTGAATTTGTAGCAATTATTTTTCAGTATAATTGCTGAAAATTCTTTCTCATGAAGTCTAAGGGTATATAACAGTCTGCCTCATAAATATGTATAAATAAATATATATAAGTCTTATATCACAGAGGCACTCAGAGGTTTTTAATTATGTCACTTTGTATGGCTATAGACATTTCAAAGCTCCCCTTTGTGCTCTCTGTTATAAACATATTTTATTTCTTTTGAAGTCTGTGTGATATACATACTAGCAATTAAAAACCCAGCTCAGGCTTTGAGACACAAGGTCTTCTTAATTAAAACTCAAACAAAAGCTACAAGCAGAAGCCCCACTATATGATTAAGGTCTAAAGTGTTATGATACATTAGAATCATTGTTAACTGCTAGGATTTAAAAAATCAATACACAGGAAAAAGAATCAACTGGTTCCAATTAGTGAAACCAATGAAAACATTCAACAAAACAGCACAGCCCAGAACCCCTACACCCAAATCCTCAAGAAATTGGTCCTGATTAGGAAGATACCACAGGCTAGGAAGGTTTTTCATAATGAATTTATTGCCATGATCCAATGAGGGGATATATTTAGCTTCGTGTGGCAGCTCTCCAGATCAGAGCAGTGCTTTTGTGTTGCCATTTCTCCAGCCACTGGTGCTTTGTGTAACGTGGTACAAGGGCTGTGCTTCCAGCTCCAACCTGACCTTCCAAATTAACACATCTGAATGCCTGAATATTTCATAAGCACTTTCAACAGTTAATGTTTGCATGCCCTTTAGCTGAATTTGCTTGAAGGAGGTAATGAATTCCAAAAAAGAAAAATATTTTGGTTAAGCTTACCAAGCCCCATTGTATCTATTTGTTATGGCCAGGATACCAGGACAATTAGACTAATCACCAGTGTGAAACACATTCTACTGTATTGTCTTATTTCTTCTTGTCTTTTTTTTTTTTAAATATGTTTCTTCAGATTCTGGATTTAAACAGAACTACCCCCAGTTGCACAGAGAGAGGGTAGTTCTGTGGAAGAGATTGGACTGCTCACTGTACATAGTGCTAGTGTTTAAATTATGTGCATATAAGTTCTTGGCAGGATTGAAAGTGTGTTTATCACGTTAAAAAAAGCCAAACATTTTTGTTGCTCCAGTCTTTTGGTGCGAGGGTTGTATTTCAGTGCCACCTCTCACAATCATGCCCACTTCTAATGTTGAAAGTTAATAACTATTACCATTTCTAGTTCTTAAAACTCCAGGACTATAAATTACACTGTAATCAACCTTTCACATAAATCAAGTTTTCCATATTGTCGAATGTATTTTATAAAAAACATCAAGCAGGATGCATGCCCTTTAGTTCCAGGCACACAATGAACTTTTTACTTACCATAATCACAGAAATCTATATGTTTTTTACCTTATCAGTGTATATTTCTAAGCTTAACTATTCAGAGGTCAATGTATGAACTCTGTACCAGACTGAAATAAATATGACAACCCACTTATATTCTGGGTTCTTTGAAATATGTCCCAAATAACGTAGTAAGAAATAGTATCAACTGCTCATGGGAAAAAGCAACAAGATGGATAATGATGCTAATAATAAGGAACTAAAACAGCAATACATTTCTTTTGCACATTAGAACAGGCTGCCTTCTTGAATGTGATCCATCCTTTATTTTTACAATTAGTGACAAGAAAATGCACGGTATTAAAATGTGTTTATTCTCAACTGCCATCTAATATATTTTTTTTTTTTTAGCAGAAAAGAGTTTGCCTATAAACTAAAAATTACAAGTCAGTTTTCTCCACTTTTTCCACAAAAATTTGCCATTTTCCTCTGTTGGGAGGTTGTTCTGGTGGTGTATATATATATATATTGCTTTTCAGTATGTCAGTCATTGCTTACTGTAATAAATACAGAGCCTTTAAGTGCAGTAGAAAGGCTTCCATGTTGAAGAATGTCTCACTACTTGGAACTTAGAACCTTCTCCTCTGTCAGTGGCAAATTTTATTTTGACTCCAGTCCTGGCTTAATTGCCAATGAAGTTTCTTACCTTTAGAGAAATAAAACTCCTGCTGCTGACTAATATACAATCCTAATGGAAGAGGAAGTGTATATGTAGGCTTGCTCTGGTAAAACAAAAGTGGAAGCTCCATTTCTTGCATTCCATCACGCTTCAATGCTTTGGATTTTTTGTTGCTGTAGACTTACAAAGTCAAATTCTAACAAATTGATGGACGTCAGCATTTATCTAGAAAAATACAGATAGGCACAGTATGGAAAGGACCGAAATTTTCTGGTCAATTTGGATGTTGTGGAAACCTCCACGTGTACTTTTATCAGTCTTTTGTGATGGGTGTTTCATGTTCAGGGAACCTGAAGTGCCATATGAAGAACACAATGTCCTGTAACGTTCTGTCCCTGGGCACTGTTCAGCCTGTGGAAGGGTGGAAGGGAAGGGCAAACACACACTAACATTTCCTCAGCATACTCTTCCAATTTCCCACAAAATATGATCAATGGGTTGCTTGATAGAGAGGTGGTAATTTGGGTTTAATGACCCTTGATAGAATTACCATCTATGAAGGTGTCCAGTCACTTTGGAAGCCTTTAGCAGACAGCTGCAGAGTCTGTGGGGATAAGCTCAGCAGTTAGCAATATGGTGAATATTTGCACCTAGTACCTTGCAGGGGTCCCCATGGTCTTAGAATGCACATTCTTGGAATGAACTGTCCTCTGTTACACTGCACTCTGTCACTTTTCCAGGCTGAAAAGCAAAAATATATTTATTCATTCTTTATATGAAAGCTTTTCTGCACTCTGGCCACTCTCCTCAGCCTTCTCTGCAGTTAATTTGGAAAGAAACCCCTTACAGAAAGTATCACTTTTTGAGCTACATCAAACTTTGGCACTGAATAACGAGAATCTTTGTGGTGATCCTTTTCCCTTTCAGTTGGTTTTAAACTCCATTTCTGAGCAGAAAGCAGCGTCTTGAAGTGGGGTCTTGATGTGTTGATCTCGTGTGGTAATGAGGATGTCCTGATGACACTAGAGACACCAGATTCTTTTTATTTTTCCTTAAGAGATATGTAAAAATACCTTACTGGGAGCTTAACAAACTGTGGGTCCCGAGGCAAGTCAGAAAAGTCATCTGTAACACACAAGGCTCATAGCATTAGCACTGAGGAAAAAATCGAGTAGGAGCACATTTAGTAACTCCCCTGCAACTGATAATAGCAAGAACATAATGTGCAACCTGACACAGCCACTGCCTCACAAGCCTCAGCTCAGGGAGGGATAGAAGAAGAAACACAAGAAGGGTTGTCCTTGTCCCCTCTGAACAAGCTGACCTTTCAGAAGAGGTTAATTATCAGTGGGTTTTTTTTTTTTTTTCAAGGTATCTTGATTTGTTTAACTGTGTCACCTCACTTAGGATCTGACCAATGGCATCTGACAGTTTCCTGCCAAAGGGCAAATCCAGCCAAACTGGGCTCATTTTCCTTGTTTTCACCTCCTCCTGCCAGCATTAAAGTGATTTCAGGCTAAGCACAGTCCCCTTCCTCCAATCAGGTCATTTACAATACTGTCCCCTTGTTGAGTGAAGTGATATCAATTCACTCTGTCCCTTCTTTTTCGCCCTCAAATATTTATCTTGGATTAAAGTAAATAATTTATCTATTTTCCATTCCAACCAATTTTTTTGTTTGCTTGTTTGGGGTTTTTTGTTTGGTTTTTAATTTGGTTTGGTTTGATTTGTTCTGCCAATAGAGAGAATGTTCAAAAACACTATAAAGATGAAGTCCCATCAATCAATTAATACCAATATATGAATTGTAAAGAAATTAGAGAGATGTATTGAAATAAAATCCATAGAAATTTGTCTGAACCGAGGGAACACAAATCTATGAAGGATGTAGCCTGCCCTGATCCTATGAATTCATTGTGGGTATTACTCTCTGTGATAACAATATTAATTAATTTATAGCCAGGCAGCTTGATCAAAACTGGATCTTTGTCATTAGCTCTCACATGGAAACCATGTTATTATGAACTTATCTTTCCTACTCTTTTTTCTTTAAATTGCTGTTAGTTTAACCCACATATCCTAATATTTACCTTAGTCTGTATTGATATATTTTAACGAAGTTTAATATTTGACATGTTGTCATAAATGTTCTTGAAGAGTTATCCAGGGTTTAGCTGAGACCTGTTCAGTAGCTGCTTAAAATTTGTTGTCCCATAGGTAGCACTAATGAGAGGCTAACACACTCATGTTGGGAATGAATCTTCATGTCTATTAAGATTTGTTTGAACAGGTTTCCATCACAACAGGTGCACAATTACTTTATGAGTAAAATATTATCAGCCTTCCAAATTAGCCAGGGCAAAATGCAAGTTGTCTGATTAAATAATCAAACCCAATACTTAAAATGCACTTGATTTCCACAGGAATTTTAAGATGCTAAGTCCCCATCTATCAGTGAAACTGTGATTGTTTGCAGCATGCAAGTAGCAGCTTGTAGAGTATCCTGTTTGGTATGTTTTACATAATTCACCCTACATTATACCACACAAAACCACTAAAAATGCATATAATGACGGGTTTTACTTCGAGTAAAACAATTTTAATCTTCCAATGGAGGTATTATATTGTGCATTAAAATCAGGGAAAAAAAGCGGGCCTCTAATGGAAAATAGTTTGAAAGTGTTCTGCATTCAATTAGGAGGCACATCAGTTTGGAAATACAAAACCCAATGTTCTTTTAAAATAATTTAGTTTATGAAGAAGGAGGGACTAGAGGAAAATCCTGTGGGTCTGAAGTGCAGTTTGAGTGTGGAGATCACATATGCCCCCAGTTATTGAATAGCTGAGTAAACACAGCAACTCAGGGACCCAAGAAATGGGTCAAACCTGCACCAGGAAGGGGAAAGGTGGCAGCAGTGCAGCTGTCAGGCACACATTATATACAGGTAACTGTTTGTTTTCATATCTGAATCTGTTTGTCAGTCAAGGAATGCTATGAATCAGGAGATGGGATCTCAAATACAAAACCACAAAGTCGGAGACAGCATCTGGAGGAGCTCCAAGCCACAAAAATTAGGGAAGAAACACAGAGGGAACAAAAACTGTAAATGCTTGCATGGATTCTGCCTCTATATACATTGAATTTAAATAATTGTGTTGATACATCAGTAATAATAATTGCTGATAAAAATTATAGTCCTTATTTTGGGCAGCAATATGTTTTACTAAATGTGAAATTAAATGCAATTTGTATTAATTAGGGATAATATGAAAGTATGTAAGCGGTTGACATTTCCGACATTTTTAAACACACTACTATGTGTGAAGATAGATCTTTAGCATTTGTTTTGACTTGGAAATACTGTGGATTGATATATGCCCCCAAAGTATTCTGTTGACATAAGATCCCAGTTCTAACCCCTGAGATCAGAAAATTATTTATAGTTCACTGTCGTTTGAAACTTAATGATGGGATTTGATCTTTGATGTTACTATTTAGTAGGCAATTGTAGTTTTCTCTGAAAGCTGGAATACACCCTTGGTACAGATACTGAACCAAAATCTTCTAATTGCAGGTGGCACACTCAAGATTGCAAGATTTAAGAAGTCAGTGTAGTGGGTACAGATATTTTATATAGACTTAGACAAATTAGTTGTTCTAAATGTGAGGAAATGTACAGACATCAAATCTCAATTGATGATGTCAAAAGAACAGCTTTATTAAAGAAGGTCAAGAGAATGAAATGGGCATAGCTGTTCTGTGGTCGAGTTTTCCCAGATTCCTTAAGAATTGTAGAGTTCCTGTTGAATTCTAATTGAAAGTTTTACCTTCACTCCCTTCCTCTGGTGCCAGGACACATTTGCTTATGGATTGTTGGGATTCTGCAAGAGTCACAGGATGACTGTGGATGCTTTTCTAGGGGCTGTATAGAATACAGTTTTTCTACTTCAGGATATATTAAACTGACCCTCCTATCTGCTTTTTTTGTTTGTTTGTTTGTTTGTTTTGTTTTTGTTTTTGTTGTTGGTATCATCCCCTCCCAGGGGTTATCCAGTGTGATTTTGTGCCTCTCAGACTTCAGCCAAAGACACGGTGCCCAATTCTGAAGGATAAGGGTTTTCCTAAAAAGAAATCCTTAACCCTATCAGGTTAAGGTCTGCCACTTTTCAAGACAGCAGTGATTGACAAAGGGACTTTGTGTCTCTGCATACTCTCAGAAAACATATCCCACCATCAGACAGATATCAGCACTTGGTGCTAGGAGTGGGACACAGAGAAAATTCTCCCTCTGCTGACCTGGAAAAACCACAGTCAGTCTCTACACATAGCTCAAGTTCAATTAACTTCATAGCTATCTGATGTTTTTCTCCCACTTTGCCTTTTGCTGTCCTCTTCTACTTGTATTGCACTCAAAACCAGAGAAAAATGCTTTTCTGAACTATAGTTGCAACTACTGAAAAGGGCTATGGTGATCAGCAGCAAATAACCCATGACAGAATATAGCTGTTAATTGCTCATCAGCTGAATCTGCCATTAAAAATTCACATGATGACGTCTATGTCTGTGTAGAATATTCAAATACATTGAACACATAGAAAATAATATGGAGTTCAAGTTTGGAAGTGAGGGAAAACTGAAGATTGATGCATTGAAAGTGAATGTTTTTTTACAAAATCATTCCTTCCAGAAGGCTCATTCCAACACTTAGAGCACATTGGATGGGGCCTTGAGCAGCCTGGTCTAGGGAAGCTGTCCCTGCCCATGGCAGAGGGCTTGGAATGGGATAATCCTTTTGCCATCTGTACCTATTCAGGCTTTTAGAGGCTTTTAGTGCTATTTTTCTGTCAGTGTTAGCTTTGTCATAGCAGGTGCAGAGTTGCCAAGTTGGTTAAGCAACTGAGGGTTACTCCTTCCTAAACTAAATTAATAATTAAAGCAATAAGGAATTCTTGACCTTTTTTTTTTTTTTTTTTGTATAGGGAAAGAAATGTGAGGGAATGTGTGTATTTTAGTGTATTTTAATGTATTTCCTTGTATTCATTCATCCTCTTATGCAAGCTGGTTGTCTTATGCAGAGTTCTGTCTACATATGTTGAGTCCATGATAAGACTGAAGCTGTAGGCTTGACTTTACTGCAGGCTGCTGCTGTTCCCTAAATGCAGGATATTTAAGGTACTCTAGAGCAGAAAAACCTTATCTTTGCTGTGGCATATCGAGCTAATGCTCCAAGGAGGAAATTGAAAATTTGTAGGTGAATGCATCTCATGCCACCTGGAAGTTACCAAAGTGCTACTGAGTTCTAGAAAGTGATATCTAAATATCCCAAATCCTCCAGAAGTCCTTCAACAATATTTCTATTTATATTTCTATTTTTCTTTGTTTTAATACCCTGAAACAACAAAATATATTGATGATTGTACTTTAAGAGTTACTGTAAGGATGCAGTTGAAAAGTATTTTGTGCTAAGTTGATTACCCATGTGAAAGTCAAAGTGAGCAGCTTTAGGTTTTGACCAAAATCTGTCATCCCTAAGCCCAAGGTGCACAGACCATCACACACATCCAGGCTCTCATGTCTATTAGGTGGTGTTGCACACCAGAAAAGAAAAGGAAACTCCTTCTATGTTTAAGTAAAAACAGCTGGCTGACCCACAGGTATGAATTTTCACAGGGGGAAAACAAATCTTAATAAAAAAAGTCATCCAGTACTGTATTCCAAGGGATAAAGTTGCTGCAAAAGAACTCAGAGAGAAAAAAAAAAAAAAAAAGGTAGAAAGATCTTTGGCATAAAGGGGAAAAACCAGCAAAATACCCATTTGATTTCAGAAGTAATCATAAATGCAGACAGAGGAATGAGGAAGAAGAGGGAAAAATTATACTTTTGCACTAATAGTATCTCTACTTCTGACTAATTTCCAGGGATTTCCAGATCCTGGTGGGGTTTGTGTATTTTGAATCAGTCAAATAGATTCTTCTTCCCTCTCCCAAATACCTGTCCACTCTGCTTTGAACCTTTATAAAGCTTTGAGCCAGCAGCATTGCTTAGAGACATTCCATGGCTGTAGTGTCAGTTGTGGGAAGAGCTACATCAGGATCAAATTAATTGAAAACTTTAAAGGTATTATGTGATTCACACGTATCTATCTCATTTTTCAAAATAGTTTAAGATGTCATCTGAGTCAATGGGTCTTAGATGCTTCAAACGTTTTTGAAAACAGGACCATAGAAATATTTGCAATTGTGAGAGGCCTGAAACTCTTAAAAAACCTGACCCAGAGGCACCTAAATCTGAGAAACCTCTTGGAAAAGTACCTGAGATCTTTGCAGCTGCAAAGAGATTGAAATTTTGATTGCAAATTTATTTAAAATTCATCGAGAGGAAATAACCACAAAATACAATTCTTAAGTTCAAAATAATTTTGCAGTCACAATTCTTTTAAGTTGACATTATTTTAACATCACAGTTTCACTGAAGTAACTTCTGAGAAACACGTCAGAAACATTGCATCAAGTTGCAATAGGTGTGTTCTTCCAGGCAAAACTCATTTTTTTAATAGAGGACACTTAAAAAGATAATGATTAACTTTCAAAGCCAATTGAGAATAGTCTCAATTGGTTTTGAAAATCTGTTTTCCCAGCTCCTTCTTCTTCTTTGAGTTTTTTGTTTGAGTATCTTGTTAGGGAGGAAAAGTAATGCTGCAGTTGTGGTTGCTGTAGAAATAAAATAATGAAAATGCAACCTGAGCAGCATTAAGTTGTCTTAAGGAGAAAGAATGAGAGGATCCTGATTTCTTTATTATATCCCAGGTCTATTTATAATATATTACATTAGGATGCTGTTATAGCAGGACTCAAAACCTCTTGGTATGTTTCCTACATATTCCAGTGCTTCAAGGTTGATTGTGAATCATTGTACCACTGTGCTCAAGGTTTTGCTGAATTCATGCCTTTGAATATTGGATTATATTAAGACTTTTGAGCAGGCAGTGTTTATATTTTCTTTCTGATCCTGTTTGAGTGCTGGAATACCTATGAAAGCACAAAAAAAACCCCAGGATAGCACTCTGGGTTGGGACTGTGAAGAATTTAATTACCAAACCTCTGCAGCAAAGGGCTATGCTAAATGTTTTGGTTTGTGATCAACTAGGTATACAAATAAATTGAATTAAGAAAAGTTCCGACTGCACTTTTAGCTGCTTCTGAGAACCATCTGGCTAAACACACTCATGCTTGTGGTTAGAGTATAATTATTGCAGAACACTCTTGGAATATGTGTGGAACTTCAGGCTGCAGATGTAGGCCACCCCCTTTATGCTCTGGTTAATGTGATTTAGGTTTTTCTCTAGTTAGAAAACTTGTCTGGTAATTTTGCAGTGTATTTTACAGGAGCACAGCGAGCTGGTCATAGAATTCTAATTTGGTCTGGATTGCATTACTTTAATATAATTATTTATTTATAAAATAAAACTTCAGGGAACAAGAGCATGGTTTACTTGTTTGGTTTTTGTTTCTCACACACATTCAGTGATGTTGTGGTTATTTCAAAAGACATAGAATTCTTATTTGTAGAATTAATATGCTCTGCTGAATTGTTTTTACAGATTGTTAGCTTGTGTGCAGCAGATAAGTAGCACTTCCAGCTTATAACTCCTTGATTATGAACTAAATTTAAAATAATATTCAGATTTACAAGCCTGAAGCTGCCACCTAATGCCATTATTAATGAACATATCAATGCACCTCTTTCAAAGCCCACTGAAATGAGTGTAAGTCCTTCAACTCACTTCTCTGGGCACATTCCACATGTATAAAATGTTGTTGCTTTTCCATACATATCAAAGGCTTTTGACTAAATTGTCTCCTCTCAGAAGAGGTAGGAAGTTTCTTCTTTACAGCTTCTGTGATAGACAGGCTATGCTAATGTCCTTGTTTTGCAATAAACTTTGCTTCTTCATTACTTATCACCAGAGGCAATAAAAATCTTCAGAGGCAAATATAAGTTTTTCATTGATATACTTGTTTGTATTTGTAAGACATGAAAGATGAACATGTAATTAAGATCAAAATTAAAATTTATATTTAAAGTATATAAATCTTGCAGTACTAATACTCCTCATATTTATATTTAGACATTTCTGAGTTGTGTAGCTAATAATTACTAACGAAGAACTCATGGAAGTAACTTATTTAACAAGATATAAAAAGTAACTGCAAGACATCAGAAGTAAGAGCACATTTCACAGGGGCACATCTCCTCTCCTGTGAATATTGTGCATTCTGGATGCAGCAGAAGAAATGCATTTGGGTTACAATTTTCAGTATAGGAAAAGAGGCAAGGCTCCTGGAGTGTGCTGGTGTGTTATCCTCAGTGTTGCCTTTATGGCAAACGAGCCCAAATAATTGAGTCCTAATATGAAATCAATTAGCCTTTTAATAGAAAAGCTGCAGTGGCACCTGTGGGAAAGATTTCTCCCCTTTTTGCACCCACAGAGAAGAGAAAAATTCTTATCCTTGTTCTTGTAGTCCTTCCTGGCACACAGCTGGGTCAGCACTGAGCTCCTCAAAAGTGGATTATGCCCAGGGGAGGACACAGGGAGGGGATGTGGGGTTTTCCACCTGAGCCACACCTGTCCAGCTGCAGAATTCCACACTAAAGTTCAATCATCCCTAATTTGTAGGAATTAAAGTGTAAAGTGCTCCTTGCTATTTAAAGAGAAGAATCAGATTATTTCTGTGAATATTGTGGCAAAGAGCAGGGGAAAAAAAAAAAGCCCTCTTATTCTGTAGATTGCTCTTTAAAATTGATAACTCAACTAAAACGTATAATTCTGGTTTTTTACCTTTCATTATTAATCCGTAGTTTAGACAATGGACAAGACTGAAAAAAGCCAAACAAAAGCCTCTTTTACATCATGAACCTTTTTAAATGAAAACCAAATAATCAACTACAGAAATCACAAGTAACTAGCTGCTGTTAGGTAAGGAAATTAATGTAATTTAATTCATATGAACTATACTCATCAAACGAGACATTAAGTGAACGTCTTCTAAACTCAGCTTCCTTCCAGCCACTTTTATTCATGTACATATCCAATTCTCTTTCCAGAATAAGATTAGATAGCACAGATATTCACTTTATTCCTGTGATGGAAGAGACAAGTTTTAATTGGAGAGCTCTTCCTTCTAAATAAGTGCTTTTTTGCATTTGCATAGGAAGAAATACTAGTTTTAAAAGAATGAAAAAATGTGTAGATTTTTGAAATTCTATCATGTTTGCAAAATGAAAAAAATAAGATTAATAGCACTCACAAATCACTTGTTAAAATTTCAGTTGAATATGGAAACAAAATCACTTTTTTCTGGCTGTGTGTTGTTAGGAAAGAACAATCAATGAAATGGAGCAACTTCAAAATCAGTCCTGAATTCTCCTTCTAAATCTTTTTCTTCAGCAAACTCCCAATCTCTTCCTGCTACTTGATAAGGTCCTATTTGTTCCAGACTATCATCAGTTGTGACTCTCAACACTGTAATTCCAAAGAATACACTACCCATGATTGTATATAAGCAAAAGAAAATCAAGAAAACCTCATTTCACATCTAAAAGAGCATTTTATTTACCACACATTTTATTGCAGTGTTTTATATGAATATTTGAGATGGGGTAGCAGTCATGTATTCAATCCTTCCCATCAAGGCACAGCTGCAAATATTAGAAATAAACGATTTTTTTCTTCTTTTCTGGAAATGAAATTTAGGGATTTTCTATTGAATTGAACCATCTAAAACATTGCTTAATTTAATTAGGATACAGTGAGACCACTAGTGCAGCAGAACTTAATTCATCAAATGTTAGGAATCAGAAGAGAATAATAAAAATTGAAAAAATTAGCCAGAAAACAAAACAATGTTTAGGAAAAAATGCCATTGTGTTGGAATTCCTTGGAAGCTGCTGTAAAAGGTTGGGCAGTATTTGTCTGTGTAAGCACTTCATTCTCAGTTTTATATCTGTACTCTCACATTAAACAGCTCATGGAGAGAGTTTAGTAAGAAAGTGCATTTAAAATGTCTAATACTAAATACATTGTTTTTAATGCCAAATGATGCTCTCAGGAAAGAGCAGTCTCACACCTAAACCTGGGATTTTAATGGTTCTACAGCCTAATATAGTGAGCTTTCTCAAAACTGAGGTGAGGTTTTCTTTTTTACTTCTATTTGACAATCTGCTGTTGGTCCTTTGATAATTACAAAATTCAGCCAAAGCTGATGAAAGTATCCCCGTGTTTTGGGCCAGGTTAAATAAAATAATATAAAATAATAGGGAGGGTGAAGAACAGTTCACTCAGTGTTTATGGGAACATGGGGATCAGCTCTCCTGCCATGGGGTGTTTCTATGGAAGGTTTAGATCTACATGTATGTGCAGATAATCTACAGGAGTCAATTAGACCTGCTGAGTGGATAATTCCAGTGTAATGAAGAAGTAACAAGCGTGGTGAACATCATAATTACTGTGGGACTTGATTTTGGTGATATTTAATATTTGTGTCCCATTATCAGAAGGAAAAGCTTTGGATATCTCCACTTCTCTATGAGACTTCCCCCGTTTTTCTACTTGGAAACTTAAATCCTTGTAGGACTATTGGGTTGAAGTTAGTTTTGCAGCTCTTGCAAATGAGAAAATGAAAGGATTTAACTTTTAAACCATGTGTTTGCCTCTCATCTTCTTGAGGAAGACATTATTTAAATCTGCTATTTTTATTTGTGCTTAATGTGTGCTCTGATAGGGAAAACAAAACCTATCTTGTGCTTTTTTAACTTAGAATATTAATTTCCACAAGCAAAGCTGGTAAACATCATCCATGTGGGATATTTGCACAGAGATGGTTCTGGGGCTGAAAGTTCATTCCTACTATGGCATTTAAGTATTATTTATAATTAAATATTTTTAAGTATTTTTGCTATTCTCATCAGCACAGTTCCTGATATCTCAGTGTGGATTCTTCTACAGAAGAGGAATTGGTAAATAAGTAAAGGATGGTTAGATTTTGTTTGTTTGTTGGGGTTTTTTTTGTCATTTCACTTTTATTACCTCTTTTATCTTGTTTTTTAATATACTATTTCTGTTTCTGTCTGTTGTGTGGCCCACAAATACAGTTTGTAATCTTTACTGTTGCTATCCTCATCTGTATTTAAATGGGAAAATCTGAAACTGAAGGTCAGGAGATATTTCAGCTCTCAAGTCCTGAGTGAGTGTCTTAAATGGATGGACCATCTTTACTTACATTTGTATTTTTTTTTTACTTTAAAATAATTGGAATTGAGTATTAGAATCAATAATAATATTAATAATGTGAATTTTGCTCTCTGTTCAGCATCACCACATTAATTTTATTTTGATATGCTATGCCCTGGCCTACAGTTTATTCAGTTAACAACATAAAATTACTCATTTTTCTCTTTATCTCATATTTTAGTGTTTGTGTCACTGTACAGATTAGTCACAGCCTGTGGCCTCTGCTATATCATTATATTCTAACTCAACAGGAACAGGTTTGCTATGAGCTTTTAGTTGAAATGTATAATATGCATTTCTCTGTTTATATCCAGCAATATCACATTTTTTCCTACATAGACTCTGAACAGCTCATATTGGGTATATATGAAGCTTTTCTAAACCTACTGAAAGCACCAAACCATTTACAACCAAATCTCTACTTGCTGCTGAAAAACCCTACAAATAATTGATTCAAAAATCATTATCTTCCCTCCATGTATGAATTAACACTTAGTGTGTACTTTTAATATAATTTACAGTGTAAATTTACAAGTTCTTCCGGATTTGAGAGAAATTCTAAGAAAAGAACTAAAGTAGGTTTTATATTTTTTTTTTAAATAGAAGACAACAGTAAAATAGAATTGTATCTGTGAGATAGTAACAAAATCTCTAAACATATTTAAAGTCCTCTAGGGCTTGTGTCAGGCAGAGTTCTTCTTTTCATGTGTGTGAAAGGAAGTAAGGAGTCCAAGAGATTTGTTGGAATTCTCCTTTTTGCTGGGCACTGGTTTGGAGGAGGGGGAGGCTGAAGCTCTGGCTAACATCACATTCTTTCCTGCATTCCTGACGGGAATTACATTTTAGGACTCGACTGTGGATTCACCACATTGCTAAAAATGGTGCAAAGTTTCATTGTGCTGCTCCATGAGCTGAGCAGGAGCTCAGTCCAAACCTTTGCCCAGCACCTTTGACAGCCATGGAGCTGTTTGAGAGAAATTTGGGAGCAGCTTCTGTTGGCCCAGTCACCACAGGATTTTTATTTTGAATGTGTTGGTTTACTT